>APFE030756964.1:0-64500 GCA_000404065.3 Pinus taeda
TAACCCCCCGGTTCACTACATAGGTTAGTCGTGGAAAGAATATAACACAACCCAACAACCAACTATTGGCTCTGGAAATCAAGGTACTAGACCAACTACTGATGAAAAAATGAGTGAAAAGAGGCTTCAACAAATGTGGTTGTATTTTCAGTACATATTTTAGTTCAAGATTTAGATGAGTGTAAGATTTATTTCTAGGTGATGCAGAACCAGGGAATTTTCTAGCAGCTGTAGTAATGGGAGCATTAGGTATTAGGTGTGTCTAGCTCACTGCCACACTACCACTAGGTATCAGATATGTCTGGGGCTGCCACTTGCCTGCCGAGGCCACAACACACTACATCAACATGCATTGCAATTGAAGTTTTCTCACTTAGCGATAATATCTCCCAAGAAAATATTAGCAGCATTTAATGTCCCAAACTAACGCTAATGTTAGTTTAGATCTTTAAAAATTCTAAGCGAAATAGAGTGAACATATCAACATAATATATGGCTATAGCCTCTTTGCCTCAGGAAGATACAAAATAAGACGACCAAAGATGAAAATACACTACGATCTTTAAAAAGTTTTGTTAAAATTTAGTTATTCATGATATTAATCATCTTTAACCCAGCGCGAAAAGTAATGTTAAAATCACATTTTCGTTACTATAGTCCCTGTCGTGCCTGAAATAGGGACTAATAATGACAAAGTTACAAGTAAAAAAATCCTATAAGATTCTTGAACTTAGAGTGTTACAAAAAGATACATATGACTCAAAGTGTTACCACTCTAAGATACATATGTCTCATAGTGTTACAAAAAGATACATATGACTCAATAAAAAAGTAAATATCATTTACGTTATATTTTGTATAAAGAGTATAATAAAATAAGGGTAATAGCTGCGGTGTAAAATAATTTTTGTTTTTATTGTTATCACTACTTAATTGATTGAAGGTCATGCAAAATGTGGAGAAAACTCCGCACAATGAAAACTCTCTTCACAGTGAAAGCTCTCTCCACAAAATTCTTTGCACAAGTTTCAACGATAGTTTAATTGACACACGTACTCATCGGTTAAAAACATGTCTGTCTCGATAACATAGGTTAATAGGTTCATAGATAATAATAATAGACATTCATATGCATGTACTTTGACTCATTGTGTGGGAGTGCGGAGCTCCGCACCTCGTTAAAAATCCTGAGCATTACCATGTGCCAAATAACTCATTCAAACTGAAATTTTAACAAATTATTCTGCACATTATTCTTTATGATTAAGCCTTAAATGACGGACTTTCTAATTAACACCCAAATTTCATTTGTTAACTTAGAGTATAACATGAATATATGGAACCATAATTGTATATTTAAGCTTTTAATCCTCAAATGAAATCTTTAAGACATCGTTTATCTTTCAAAAATAAATGCATATCAGATGAGTGGGAGGATGTTCATTGTGCAGGAGTTCAGAGCTCCGCGCAATGAACTTAGCTCATTGTATGGATCTCTGCACTCCCACACAATGAGCTTCTTCCACATCAAAAAAATAATATTGAAAAATTAAATGAAATTAAATTATGCAAAGGAGAAGGCATGTGTAGGAGAACAAGCACCTTCTGCATCTCCACACATGTAAATTTATAAACTTCGAACAATTTCGTCATTAATTTTTCATATCGTTTAATTGTTACACTATTTTTTGAACATGAAACATATACCGAGGTTTCAAGAAGCTAACATTTTTGTTAGTGTAATGATATGGGGAATTTAAACATTTCGCTTTTTTTTGTATATAATTTTTATGCCATAAGGCATTCCCTTTGAGGACAACTCCCCTCCCATGCCACCTGTGCGATCGTTGGCCATTGATTTTGGTGTTAAATGATTGAAATAGTGTATGCCATCAGATTGAAAATAGGTATTAGTTAGTTACAATTCAATTCGATAGTCAGTTGCAATTTGTTACCAATGGCCATCTTTTGAAAAAATTGTGAGGCATATGAGTGTTGTTTCTTTATATGTACAATGTTGGATAAAAAAATACTGACGATGCAACCAGATGTGGGAAGGTTGTATTTGATAATCAGGGTTGATAACTCCACATCTGTGTTAAAGAGAATGATGAATGAAGTAAGATAAGTATTCTCATCAGTTACTGGTTTCCCAATGTATTTATTATTTTGAGTTGTCTATTTTGACATGTTGATAATGCAAATTTATGCGATGGTGAGTTCATCTCTAATGATTTTGAAAATTACATTCTGAACAATGAGTTATTCAATGGGTTCAATCTTTTGGGGTTTTGAAAATGTAGGAAAAATTCTTTTTGCACATGTTCCTATACACGAACAATGGCATTTTTCACATTCTATACCTATGATATGGTTTGCAGGGAAGAAAACATGGGCCTAATTTACTAGCATGATTTTTCTTTTCATATTTTTTTTCTTCTAGAGATGGAGCTATGATTTCTATATATATAATCGTCCGCTGATTCAGCCCTTAGAGACACTAGCAAGAAGCTAGTACTGTGTTTGTTTCGAGCAGAGAGATTAGCGAGTTGCATTATGCAAGGGCAAGAATTATACATCTAACCTTTCTGACTAGTTCGAGTCAGTATCGCTCCTTTCCAATAATGCCCCAATAAAGAAAAGGGCATATCCATTTACTTTTCACTTTTCTAGGGTCAGTGGACACTAAACTAGCATTTCATTTAGGCCCTATGGAGAAAATTCACTAGTAGAATACATGACATTATCATTGCCGGTTATAAGAGTAGGATTTTGCAATTTCTATTATTTAACATTCTATTTACGAGTGCCCATAGCTGAAGCTACTGATACGATGACATTCCTAGGGTAGCTCTGAAGGGGAGGAGCCATTACTGTGAGTTTCACTTGATAAACAACTCTATCCTTCTTCTAGTGTAGTAAGCTTCACACTCTTGACCAAGATCAATGGCCAACACCTCGACCCCTCTTTCCACCCACTCTATCTAAAAATACACCACCCCCTCCCTATCAGTTAGATGCTGCGACCAATGGTGAGTTGTGAGATGGGCTCTAGGCCCGTGACCTGAAGCAGGTAGGTTCCTTTTTGATATCCTTTCTTTCGGTCGGTTACCCCACACTATCAATCGACCAATAGAGGGTCTGTTTGGAGGTTAGTTCAATTAAGAGATGCTGTTAACAAGAGCCATTGTTTACATGACATCATACAATAGTAATCTCAATAGCAAGATAATATAATCACGGGTTGGAAGAAGTTGTTGAGGATAAAAGTTCTCCTTTCCCTCGGATGGAAATGCATTGATTTCTCCACCGAGGGTGCTCTTCCCTTCACCCTTGGTAGGGATGACCTTCATAGACTTTATACTATCCAAGCCTCCTTGATTTCTAGTAAGATCGTTCACATACATGCTCGAAATCTGTGCCCTCCACTACTTCCTTCAAGGATGTTTACAACCTGCTCTTTTTCAGTTCGTGCCCGGTAACCCTGACTCACCAAGTAGGTGGGATGGAAGAGCTCAGGCTTGCTTATTACTGATGAGTGGTAGGTAAGTGAGATGGAGAGTGAGTCTGACCCCTTCAATCCTTTCAATTCCTTAAATCACGAAGTCTTATCCCAGATTACTGAACTAGAGCCTTACTGTAAGTATACTTCTCTCCCTCGCCCAACGCCCAATAGGGCCTTGAAAGCCCTTATTTATCGAAGTATTCATCCTTGCCTTTTTCTTCAAATAGGTCGAAAAGATCGATCCTTTCAGTACAAAAGAAGTGGACAAAGCACATTAACAAAGTTGATAGGTCTAATATTTGGGTCCGACTGTGATTCTGTTGTGGAAACAATAATTGTGTATGTAAGGACTCTTATCTCTGCCTCAGTTTTAGGTGGGTTTCCTCAATCGATTGTGCCTGTAGTGAGTGATTAATCCACCTAAAGAGAATTGGTTGTTGTACACCTTGCCCCAAACACTTTTTCTTCTTTCACAGATACAGTTCCCATAAAAGGCTCAAATGAAACAAAATATTTCTTGAAGACACAAACATGAGAGGTCAAACAAACAAGTACTCGACCTAAGCCCTTAGTGGGATAAGTCAGTTGAATCTGTTGAAGTTGGGTGCTTAAATACCTCGACCTAAAGAACACCCATGCCCTGGTGGGTGAAATGCCTCGACATCTCGACTACCCATACTTACTATTCTCATTCTCATAATACCTGGGCATCAACATACACGCTCCAGATCAACATCAATTAACCAAGCTTTTCACCACCCCAACTAATATAATGAATAGGAACTGATGCACATGGCATCATGTCTGATACAAATGTACCAACATCTATTTTATGGCACACACAATTTAATGAATTAAAAAAATATCAATGCATCGATAAGTCTATATTTTAGTTAATTATTTATTTACAAATTACAATTAATAATTTCAAAATCAAATATTTTGTAATAATATTTATTTTTATATTTAAATTATTTCATTTATATATAATGATTGCATTAATTCATTATCCAATGGAGTGCATCTATGTTATTTGTTACAATGTAAATCATACATATATTAATTAATCAACATTGCAACATATCACAACAATGGACAATGCAATAAAATAAGAAACACATTTTATGGTAAATCAATAAGATATCAATTGTAATACAAAATGTGACAATGTAAAGGTATGCAATAATCAAAATGAAACCAATATGTAAATGTTACATTTATTAGTAACCTATCAACATCCAAATAGGACTTTATGTCCAATACATTAAACAAAATGTTAATATGCAATTGCTATTCTTATTGGTATTATGTCCTCATGCAATTGAGACAACATGTCAAGTACATTAAACATAATCACCAATTTTCATAAACAAATATTTGAAAACATACAACTTACAATAAAATTCAATTATATTTATTCTCATTCAACACTTAATGTACTATCATTGCTCAAGTTGTATTTGTCATCACTTGTAGGCGACATTGTAATTGTGTTATTTAACATAATTTTTTTTTTGATTCGTTTGTTTTTTTATGTTTTATCTCTTCAAGTTCCATCTACTAACATAGAAATAAAGTGTACTAAGTATATATAAATTTATATAGTGAAATATAAATGGTTATGTAAATAAAAAGAAATGTACAATAGTAGCAAGTCTTTTATAAACATTACACATTCTTTTAGAAACAATACACATTCTTTCAGATTCATGCTCCATGTTGTCTCTCAAAATCACTTTTGATGGCTCCACACCATAATTTGTTTCCTACAAATTTAATATGCCATGACAAAGCATAGATATAAATAATATAAAGGTTTGTTGTCATTCCATTAATTATAAAATGAGGGAAGTTAAGCAACATAGCTACTTACAAATTGTTCAATTAACCCTTGAAACTTCAACATATACTCACAACTCATACTTAATATAATATGGATCAATATTTGATTGAATCTTCTTTGTATGCTTAAATCTCTTAGACGATATCCATGGACAAGTGTAAATTAATTATTTAAATATGAAGATTACAACTAATATGAAATGTTACATAAGATTGAAAACATATGTACTCACAAACTTTGTGATCAACTATTTTCTTCCTTTTCATTTTGTCTTATGTGTTGAATGGGTTCCATTTTTATTTATTTATTGTAATATAAAAATAGAAAATAATATTTCATGCAATAATTATATTCAATGTAGATAACAAAATAAATCAATAATGACATACCTTTGATACATCAATGGGATGGCTCCTCTTGTGATGCAATTATGTTCATTTTTTTTACTACCTCCTTGTGCACTTTTTTTGACATATATTTTGGCATGACATTTATTGGTTTACCATCCACTTTTTAATGTGGATATACATAATATTATTGAAAAATGAAAAACATATATATATTTTTTAATGAGATTAAAGTAAATACATCAAAAAAAAAATTTCTAATCATTTTTGAGACATTATAAATAAAAACATGTTTATGAGGAACAATTTTTATATCATTCATATTTTGCTACTTTAAGTTTTATTATTGCAAGCCTTATAGGTCTCACTGGGAATTTCAATGCTTCCCGTAGTTTATATATAACCTGATTTTTGAAGCCATTGGATTGATTTTTGTAGTGTATGTGGAAAGCACTTATATAAGTTCTTTCCACTATATCCCTCATAACTTTGTAAAAATCAGCCCCACTCCCTGCCTTTTTGTTAACTTCCATCACCACTTAAGATGCAATGATGACCATGTCATTATCATTTTCATCCATCATATTTTTTATCTTCTTAAGATGACATTCCATTTCCTAGCTACCAACCCCTACACAATATTTTAAAAATGTGAAATCAAGTGTTTAGAACTTATCATCAATTAATGTTAAGTAAATCATTTTTAGTAAGAAGTCAAAGAAAACTTCATATGGGTGATCCAATTAAATACTTTCTTTTCAATATTTCCATAATCTTTTACACTTTTTTGCACTTAAATTGTGAACAATCTTATCGAGTTTCTTAAATTTCTTTTGACATGCAATAAGCAATACACATTATTAATCTAAACCTATGGATAGTTCAAATCTATTGTTTTTTTTAATAAAAATTAAAGAAATCTCCTTCTGAAACTCTCAAATTTCTTCCAAAACTTAAGAAACCTCCAAACTATTCACCTTCGGGCCTCCTCCCATTTATGGATGCTCCTAGATTCCTTCGGTAACTTAGTGAACATCGAAACTATTTACTTGTTCCAGTATTCCCATTTGTAGAAGCTCCAATATGGAAACATTGGTATCTTTGGAGAGGTTGAGAGAAGGCAGTTGTGTGAAGTTGAAGATAATAAGGGCGTTACTGCATTGTACACAACTTTGGGAGCTATATATTTATGAGAATTGTAATGCTCTGGTGGAGATTGGAATGTTCCCAACAACAATGATAACTATGAACTTGATAGGTTATGGTGCACTAAGGAAAGTAGGAGCACTTTGTGGTCTCTCAAAACTACAAATGCTCAACATTAGCAGGTGCATGGAATTGGAGTAGCTTCCAAGTGTTAAGACACTGGTATCTTTGGAGAGGTTGACGACATAAGATTGTGTGAAGCTGAAAATAATATGTGTAAATGGATTTGGGAGATACATGTTGGTTACTACTTTGGATTAGAAGAGGTGGAAGATTTTGAACATTGTATGTGGTTGACGCACTTTGATGCCTTTGGATGTCACAAATTACAGTTTATGGTGTGGGAGCGTTGAGAGATTGCATAGACAATATGAAGATTCATTTTTCTCAAGGTAGTCAAAGTTTTCTTAAATATTGAAATGATTTTATGGTGACTACTTTCACCATCAATGTGACTTGTGTAGTACCTTATAAGGCTTGACACATGTACGTTGAAATTTCCTCACCCTTGTTACTATTGATTCAAATAATGTTTTTTTTTGTCATCTTGCTTTAGTGGGGATTATTCATTTTTAAGACTCAAAATAAAAAATTATGTACTGATATGGTGGTCAGACCTTTGAGAAGAATTTTTTTTATTTGTGTAATATATGGTGGACATGAGAACCGATGCTGCTTATTTGAGTGAGTGTTCATGTTTTTTTTTTTTTTGGTGGATCAAAAGCTCGAGTAAAATTAAATACTTATTTCTAAAATTTTGCATTATAACAAATGTGGAATGAAGAAGGGGCATTAATTGTGGATGTGGCAAATGATATCCGAGAAATGGATGAAATGTTTATGTTTATTTTTAATCTTTTTACACTTTTGTCGAGAGTGGTTTAGAGACGTACCCCAGTAAAGTGCATTTGCATTGGCTAGGGAGTTAATCAAGTGAACCAACTGTCTGTTGGACCACAAAGTAGTATTTACATGTCTGACTTGTACAATTTTTATCCTCATGTTTTTAAAGTTATCATGGTCCATTGAAAGGTTAGTCCTTTCCGTTACAATGCTTTGGTATATAATATTTATATGTAATCATTGGTTTTTGTAGAAAATGTCTACAAATATAGCTCTGATACCATGTAGAAAATACTGTAGATTCACAAGCTTGTGTAATATACTAAAATAAGAGACAAGAATCTACTTCTACTCTTTACAATAGAAGCCCAGAAATATCGAGCAAAACAATAAGCGAAAAGAGGAAGAACATCAATGACACATAACACAATAAATATCTAGGGAAAGCCACAACTTAGAACCCACTATTTGCATTGCATTAAACTAGAAATCCAAGATGATAATACAATGATTGTTCTCTAAAGAACAATCCCAGCACTCAGTAAAATCAATCTCCAACTCACAAGCAAGCTCTTGGTCAACACTTAGCCTATCCTCCAGCTCTCCAAGTCCCTATTTCCTTTCGCCCTTGGTCAAAGAATTTGGATGAATACAATATGCTTTGCTCAACCTTGAGATTAACTTGCACAAGTATTTCCTATCCTCCACTTGATGACTTCCTTTGGCCAAATACTTAGCCAAATTTCCAAGCCACCAAACTTCTAATTCTTTGCAAA
The DNA here is from genome assembly GCA_000404065.3 of Pinus taeda. NCBI lineage: Eukaryota > Viridiplantae > Streptophyta > Pinopsida > Pinales > Pinaceae > Pinus > Pinus taeda. The sequence goes on from APFE030756964.1 coordinate 8,521, forward strand.
ATTCTTGAGAGATTTTTCTTGTATTTAAAGGGAAATTCATCATCCATAACTACACAATCCATTCTAGGTTCAGTTTCGGATTGCATGCATAATATGTACAACTTAGAAAATTATACAACAAATAGTACATTGTCCCTGCACTCTAGTCTCAACTGGGTCTTTCTCAGAATTGACATGCATGAGTTTCTGATGAGGGAATCTTCAGCTAATTGGAGTACCACTAGTTGAGTGAACTAATGCATCAACTGACTGTTAACTCATTATTAGTTCCTCAAACAATTTGGAACTAATTTAATTGGAATTAACTCAATAAATTGAGTTAACTAATCACCACTCATACTTAACTCATCATGGACCCCTATAATATAGGGAGAACATATACATGACTTCAGAAAGAATTCCAACTTGAAATTACTAAGTTAACTAAGTCAAATCACTCTAGTTAACTATTACAAGTTGCTATGAGAATAGAATTCTATTTTAATTCTCAATTTAATTCAAGGACAAATTAAACTGGTATTTATAGATTATATTTTTAACATTTCTTGTTGCTATTTTCAACACTCCCTCTCAACAGGAAAGGAATTCAACTCGATCCCAATCCTGAACATTTGGAATGTCCTCATGCAACACTTCTCTCTAGTGTTGTTGCTCTAGCAACTCTAAAAACAAAAAACATCCAACCTGAATTAGAATGATGCCTCTATCATCAAAGACTTTGACTACTATTTCCTCTGTCAACTGAAAACTCTGCTCTTCTGTTGACCCTGCCTTTTTGCATTGTTTTCAACCCTGTCTACACTTCTTCATTATCTGGCAACTCTAGCCTCTGGCACTTTGATCTTTGATTGCATCATTCCCACTAATTCCACCCGCTACTATGTACTTTAGGCACGCATAGAAAGGTATGATCCATGAAATAAATCATCCCAATGGAACCTACCCAATTGTAGCCTTCATGGGAGTATCATTTCACATTGCCCTACTTCACACCTCGAGGTATGGCTACATGTGATCCCTCTGTCCACTTGGCTTGAAATTTCCCTCTACTGGAGGTCTTTGCATGACTGGATGCCTCTACTCGGTCTCCTCTCGGCCTCTCCAATTGTGGCTGCTCCATAATTGTCTAAGACTGCTTCTTCTCTGCTTGAGTGGATCTCTCCACTCGGTCTCCTCTTAGCTTCTCTAGTTGTGGTTGATCCACAACTTCCTGAAGCTGCTTCAGAGGCTTCTTCTGGGGCTGCATGTTGAGAGGTAATTTACTCTCCCTCTCAACGATTAAGTCTCTAAGTTTTGCCTTGATCCTCAAGGATTTGCATGCATCTTGAACCTCAAGAGAATACAAGTTCTTAGCTTGCACACTAATCTGTTTCATTTGTCTTGCCGTCATGACATTTTTTGGAAAAAGCGCTGATTTTAAATTAGCGATATCTCCCTCATTCGAACCTCAATTCAACCTATTTTTTTTCGAAATTGGGTTTTTTTTGCAAAGAATGCAAATATTCTAGTTGTTTCTAGAAATTTTGCACAAAAACTTTTAGATATGTTCTACAAACTCACAACCCAAAACTCAAAAATTCAAAATTTCCTCTAGTATATTATCTTTTGCTCTGATACTATGTAGAAACGTTCTACACATATAACTCTGATACCCTGTAGAAAATCCTGTAGATTCACAAGCTTAAGTAATCTACTAAAACAATAGACAAGAATCTATGTCTACGCTTTATAGTGGAAGCACATAAAGATCGAGCAAAACAATAATCGACAAGACGAAGACAAATCAATGGCGCATAACACAATAAGTTTTCCTGGGGAAAGCCACAACTCAAAACCCCACTATCTATATTGCATCAATCATAAATCCAAGATGATAATACAATGCTTGTTCTCACAATAACAATCCCAACATTCAGTAAAATCAATCTCTGAGCTCATAAGAAAGCTCAAGCCAAATCTATGCCTCTTCTCCACTCTCCAAGATCCCTATTTCCTTGTGCCCTTGGTCAAAGAATTTGGATAAATACAATATGCTCTGCTCAACCTTGAGATTAACTTGCGCAAGTATTTCCAATCCTCCACTTGATGACTTCCTTTGGCCAATACTTAGCCAAATTTCTTGGAATCAACGTGCATGATTTTCTGATGAGGGAGTCTTCAGTTAACTGGAGTATCACTAGTTGAGTGCACTAATGCATCAACTGACTGTGAACTCACTATTAGTTCCTCAAACAATTTGGAACTAATTAAACTGGACTTAACTCAATAAAATGAGTTAACTAATTACCACTCATACTTAACTCATCTTGGACCCCTATAATATGGGGAGGACATATACATGAATTCAGAAAGACTTCCAACTTGAAATTCCTAAGTTAACTAAGTCAAATCACTCTAGTTAACTATTACAAGTTGCTATGAGAATAGAATTCGATTTTATTTCTTAATTTAATTCAAGGACAAATTAAACTGGAATTTCTGGATTCTATTTTTAACATTTCTTGTTGCTATTTTGAACAATTTTGTATTCACTTTTTGTTTAGTTAAATGCTTTTTAAGTTTATGCAATTAATTGCATTCAACATAGAAACAAAATTTTAAAAGATGCATTTTAAATTTTATGTTCATGTTGTTGAACTTATCATGTTCCATTGAAACATTTATTCCTTTTTGTTATAATGATTTGGTATATAATATTTATATATAATCATTATGAAATGGTTTTTTTCAATTTTTGTTCACTAAAATGCGTTTTAAGTTTATGTAAGTAAGTTGGTTAATCTATAGAATTAGAGTTGCAGGTAAGGATTGAAATAACACTCCAAGGATAAAAACCTGAGAGTTGCAAAGCCAAACTTCGAAGTGACGAAATTGAATGAGATTGATTAAGCCTAGGGTTAGTGAATACAATGAGGTGGCTACCAAAAAAAGTCTCAAGTTTTCCCAATCGTCAATCCTCATACACTAATTGCAATAATTGTTGATGCGTGACATGTAAGGAATTGCGACAAAGGTGAGTTGTGCAATACAGTTGTCGAACAACATCCATAAACCTATAACATAGAATAATATTAAATCAATACCCAGGTTAAGGAATCCATAAACCTCTAATATAGAATAATATTAAATCAATACCCAGGTTAATCCTTACCTGACAAATATGATTGTTGTGTGTTACACCTTAGCATGAATTGAGAAGTATAATCAAATATTCACCTATCAATGTTAGGTTGACGGTAATGATTGCAAATGGAACAAAAAGATTTAAACAAACATGGATAACATTTTACTTATTAAATCCAATAATGATAACTTCATGGATTTTTGTCTTTCTCCAGGCTTGCAAATCAAACATTTTCATTCCATATGCCAATGCACATTGCTCTGGATCAAAATTCTTTGATATAAGAGGATGAGAGAAATTAAGATAAGTTGCTTATACAATATAATTAAACCATTTGGTCATCATAAATCATAAATTTAAAATGCAGACTTATGCTTGCAAATATAATTGAACAGATTAGAAAGCAATATAATCCATGACAAAACAACATTAACACAACATAATCACAAGTTATGAACACCTACACTTCTAGGAAGTATCTACTAACTAATTGTAAAAAAGGGACACTCCACCCAACCATAGTCTCCCTGTTGCACCAACTCTCTTTCTAATAGAGTTCAACCCTTAAGCTAAAAATATGAATCCACAAAGGTGATTTACCTATGGTTGACTTAAGCTCTCTTCATATAGTCCAATTCCTTTATTCACAATCAAATTTTCACCTATAGTAGCCTCAATCCATATCACTCTTTCACATCAACTTGTAATCCAACGAATGGGATCAATTTCAAAAATCAACAATCCATCAGGCTCATGCACTTTCCTTCAAGGCTTCAACATACAATGGCCAATAATTTTCACTTTTAAAATCTAAATATTTTGACTTGTAGATAAATTTCACAATGATAGCAATTATCATTACAGATAGTCTTCGTTACATTCATAAATATTGCACTATAACTCAACATAATTTCTACATCAATGCTATGGTTTCTTATATAGTCAATATGTTGTGTCCTTAAGTGAATATACTCTATATAGTATCTATAATGACTTTAGATTACAAAAAAAACCAATTTCTTTATCCAAACAATTTTCCAAAGCTAAAATTTCTTTTTAAATAAAATAATTTATTAAATATTCAATTAAATCACATAACATATCACATCTTCTTTTTTTATGCTACTTTTTCCTCAGCTACAACTTTACGCATTCCCTATTTTTATTTTAAGTTTAATAGAGTTTAATTTAATATTGAAAATATTCATTACGAAAGGAGTGGTTAGTTTAGCATAAATTAGAGTTTGACAGGTAATGCAAACTACTAGTTGTTTTAGACGAAACATTAGTAGTCAATTAATGTCACCGTAATGTTTTACATAAATACCCATGCGTTTCAATGTATAAAATCACAGTAAATTCCATTCATATTTTGTTTAAAAGAAAGATCAATTTCGTAATGGTGATAGTAAAATGATTTTTTTTTTTTTTTTTGAGTTTGTAATATATTTTTAATTACGTTGTGAGGCGTTCCCCTCTGAAATGAATGCCCCCAAATGCCCTTCTGTCCTAATCTTAATTGTCAGATTCATTGTTAGACAATTCAATAATAATTTGTCATCCAATTTAATTAAAAAACATTAAAAAGCTCTTAACATAATTAGTTAATAGTTAATTAAAAAAATTAATTAATTGTTGTTTTCGTTCTGTTACCCTACCCAACTCGTCCGTCTACCCAACCAGTTCGTCATGCGTGCGCGAATAGTCATGTTTGATGTAGAGGAGGGTGGGGGATGTGCAGAGGAGGGCGTTGGCGAATGCTTTTGTTGTGGGAGGATGAGTAGGGCCGTGGAGGATGGGGGGAATTCTTCTTGGCTGCACGAGGATGAGGAGGCCACGTAGGCCGCTTTTTGTGCAAGAGGAGGAGGGCTAGAATGAGAATTAATCAATTGGTAATTTTGCCCTGCATCCGAATCTGGCGGCCTCTGCATCAGAACCAGTTATGGTGGTAGTTATTAGGTTATGGTATACATTCTGGGTTTACTGTTCTCATTTGTCATCTCTCATGTTGCTTGCCTTTACTATTGTCAACCACTATTCCATTTTGATTATATGCATAGCTGTTCCATTTTGATTATATGCATTGTTGTTCCTGAGAACCTGCAACACAACTGTATGGAGCATTTTCTTGTCCTCTTTATTTAAAGAAAAATTATTTTTTTTGTTTGAAGCCATTGAAATTCATTATTGCACATGAGGTTGCACTCGGTCCGTTTCCTAGTTGTGGGCTTTTTTATGCCGCTTATTTAAACAATGTTTGAAATATTCAAGGCTTAGGTTAAATGTATATGTTTTGTAGGATTGTAAATCTTTTATGGAAGTCAAGGCTCAGGTTAATTGTGTCTATTTTGTAGGATTGTTTCTACTATGACTGAGGACAAAGCTCTAGTTCTTTTCGAAAAAATATCTTCACCAACGTATTAGGATTTGGAAAGGTATTAAAATATACTTGTTGATAAGCTTCCCTCTTCACCTGAAAGCATGTGTCTATACTCGCAACAAGCTAGAAACAACAAAGAAAACTAAACAAGTGTGTGTTTCATTTTGAACCTAACACATTTTATATTCTAGCAATTGCACATTCCATTGCCACTCGGTCCATTTCCTGGTTGTGGATTTTTTATGTGGGTTATTTAAACAATGTTTGCAATATTCAACGCTCGGGTTAAATGTCTATGTTTTGTAGGATATCAAGGCCATCCAAACTTACCAACTAAAAATGCATTCGTTTAAACCTTGACCACATTTTTATATGGGCTTTAGAATCAAAGGCTACAATCATAAATAAACACTAAAAAATGGTTCACTATAAAATATTGTATTTTGAAATAAAAAATATGGGTACACTTATAGGACAAATCTTACCATAATACAAAGTATATAATTGCAAACGTCTGTGAGAACATTGGATATTAAAGTGCAGGGAGAATCCAGGTTATGGGCTTTAGAATCAAAGGCTGCAGTCATAGATAAACACTAAGCAATGGTTCGCTATAAAATATTGTATTTTGAAATAAAAAATATGGGTACACTTATAGGACAAAGCTTACTAGAGTACAGAGTATAGAATTGCAAATGCCTGTGAGAGCATTGGTTATTGGAGTGTAGGGAGAACTGGATAGATTTTTGTCCAAATTTGTCCCAGGTCATTTTTACACTGTCACTATTGTATACCTATCCTCCTCTCCTCTCCCTATGGGAGATGCGACCAAGTAAATTGATTGATAAGTTAGACTATGTCTATCTCATCTCATATGCTTTCGAATAGTAACCTTAATCATATTTGAAGTGGTGTAATTACAACATCCAAACATTTTTACACAGCCAGAATTATTCTCCACCTAGGATACTTAGGGAACATGGGAGTTTATTTAAATAGGTTTGGTTTCCTTAGATGGACTCATCAAAATAAGTTCTTTGAACATATAAACAGAATGAACTATCTTAGGCTAAATGCTTTACTAGTGAATTTAAATAACAATAGTTTGTTCGTTTTCTGGTTGTGGGTTTTTATGTGGGTTATTTAAACAATGTTTGCAATATTCAAGGATCAGGTTAAATGTCTATGTTTTGTAGGATATCAAGGCCATCCAAACTTACCAACTAAAATGATTTCGTTTAAACCCTAACCACATTTTTATATCTAGGTTATGGGCTTTAGAATCAAAGGCTACAGTCATAGATAAACACTAAGCAGTGGTTTGCTATAAAATATTGTATTTTGAAATTACAATTATGGGTACACTTATAGGACAAAGCTTACCAGAGTACAGAGTATAGAATTGCAAATGCCTGTGAGAACATTGGATATTGAAGTGTATGGAGAATCTAGGTTATGGGCTTAGAATCAAAGGCTCCAGTCATAGATAAACACTAAGATACCTATCCTCCTCTCCTCTCTCTATGGGAAATGAGACCAAGTAAATTGACAGATAAGTTAGACTATGTGTATCTCATCTCATATGCTTCCGAATAGTAACCTTAATCATATTTGAAGTAGTGTAATTACAACATCCAAATATTTTTACACAGTCAAAATTATTCTCCACCTAGGATACTTAGGGAACATGGGAGTTTATTTAAATAGGTTTGGTCTCCATAGATGGACTCATCAAAATAAGTTCCTTGAGCATATAAACGTAAAGAACTATCTTAGGCTAAATGCTTTACTAGTGAATTTAAACAACAACAGTTAGATACATTAGATAGCTTAGGTGGTGATGATCCATTGAGTTTGGCCATATTCATTGAATCTAAGAAGTATATGGAGTTGTTTTAGATAAGTATGAGGGATGATCCATGACCAATTGGAAAATTCTTTGTTTTTAGGTGTAAAATTTATAAGATTTAAATCTCTTCAACATGTCAAAGGTCAAGGTTAACAATTGAATCCACACAAACAACAACTAGGTATATATATGGTTGGATTTGGGAACCAAACCCATTGTACAATTCAATATGTTTTACATATGGTACAACAATTGACCTGTTTTTATTTGATCAAGCTATCGATGTCTAGAGGGGCTTATTTATGCATGATGATACTTTCTTTCATGAAAAGAAACACAACATTCAAAGAACATGGGAGTTTATTTAAATAGGTTTAGGTTTAGAAAAAAAACCTTGCATAATTTGCAGCTTGAGTGGAAGGTTCTATACCTCAGGACAAAGCTCCAATTCAGTCTTGCTATGCCTCTATTCTTCTATGCCTCCAAAGCTCCACTTCTTTTCAAAATTCCCTCCAATGTCCTTTTTATCCACAACTAACTTGCATAAGTTGGGGAGCCAACGACCCATATCTATCAATTAGTTCTCCATGGGCATCAAATAGGAAAAGTAGCTGAAAACAAAGAGGTTGAAAAGGTTGTGTTTGGAAACCGGTTTAGAGGGGAAAAAGGCTATAGCTTCGAAGCTTCCTATTTTAGGAGAAGGAAGAAAACAAAAATAGAATAATGGAATTAGTCCTCCTTGAGTGCAAAATACTTTAACAAATATCCACACACACACACACACACACACATGCACACACACACACACACACACGCACACACACATATATAGTTAACTTAAAAATTTAGATTGAACCAACCACATTGATAGGGAAAGGGAACATAAGACATATACACATGGATGAGAACCAAATATGCACTATTGAACTCTTAAAGGCATGCTCATAATATTCAATCATTGAGTTGAGCATGTGATCATCTATTTGTGGAAACTTACCCAATTTGTATTTTGAAAAGGCTACAGTAAGTGTTTTTGTACACTTCACCAATATAGAGAATCAAAGAGCGAGCCATCCAGTTTTGTTTCTTCTGTAAGTTGTCTCCTCCAAAAGCCAGTATGGGGATATTCCCCAAGAATCATCACTATAAAGTGAATTAACATAGACAACTTGTCAAGTTCCCTTTCTTCTAAGTATCATCTAAGTACATCTGATTCACTAGTCATCCCATTCTTCCATATATAATGAAATTGGTTTTGCAAGTTTGCATATTTGTTGGAATTCCCAATTCATTTCATTTTCGAATGGTTTTGAATTCAATGAGGAGTATAGTACCTTGATAAACAATCACTTGGAAATTTAATAGTAACCTTTGAGCTTCAAGTATAGTTAAAAGTGAAATTGCAAAAATCAAAGTGTAAGAAGTAAACAAATATATTACAACCTCAAAATATTATTACCATAAAGATTAGAATCCTTTTTAGAAAGGACATGAGTTTTTGGCATGGAGTCCTCATATTAAGTTCATATATATTATAGCATGCTAATTACCTGCTCTGTATTCAATCACATTGTTTTGAATGGTTTGAGAATCCAATTTTCAATCACATTCATAATACTATCTTTTTTATTATGTTATGTTTCATTTCGAACCTAACACATTTTATATTCGAGCATGCTAATTGTCTGCTCTGTATTCAATCACATTGTTTAGAAACAAAACCTTGCTATACCTTAGGACAAAGCTCCAATTTAGTCCTGCTATGCCTTACGACAAAGCTCTAGTTCTTTTCTAAAAATGATCTTACCTTATTTCCTCATATTTCGATTCAAATGATTATGTTCATCTCATTTTTACACAATCAGAATTATTCTCCATCTAGGACACTTAGGGAACATGGGAGTTTATTTAAACAGGTTTGGATTCATCAAAATAAGTTCTTTGAACATATAAACAAAATGAACTATCTTAGGCTAAATGCTTTACTAGATTCCCAACTCTTACCTTATTTCCTCCTATTTCGATTCAAATGATTAAGTTCATCTATATTCTAGTATGCTAATTGTCTACTATGTATTCGATCACATTATTTTGAATGGTTTGAGAATCCATTTCAAAGTCAGAACTGAGTTGGCTCACACTTTTTCCCAGTGCAATTCCTTCGTGGGCACTTGTGCTTATATGAGTCCTGAAAGGTTCAATCCTGATGGGTATTAATAAACAATTTCTATTATCTTCTGCAATGCAATTCCTCTAGTTTCTGAGTTTTTTCTGTTGTATCAACAAAAATTACGAACATTCTGCACCCTTAGTTGAGGTGATACACCTAATTTTGGTGTTTAGGTACATTCTGCAGCCTTAGTCGGGATGATACATCTAATTTTGGTGTTCTCATTGAATCTAAAAGATGCGTTGTGTAAATAGATAGATGCGAATTATGTTGCTACCCATTGAATCCTTTTAATGAATTTAGATGATTGAGTGAATAGATGGATGCCAATTTTGGTAATACAAATTGAATCTAGATGGTCCATTGAATGAATTTAAACAAAAACAGTCAGGTACATTAGATAGCTTAGGTGGTGATGATCCATTGAGTTTGGACATATTCTTTGAATCTAAGAAGTATATGAGGTCGTTTTAGATAAGTATGAGGGATGATCCATGACCAATTGGAAAATTCTTTGTTTTTAGGTGTAAAAGTTATAAGATTTAAATCTCTTCAACATGTTACTGGGTATTTGTATCACTCAATGTAGAGTTAAGGTTTATAACCACTCACTTATGGATCAAAAGCATGACGAATTAGTAAAATCTTGGTTGTTGGATGTAAAAAATAGGATTCAAATCTAGCTTCACAACTCTTACCTTATTTCCTCCTATTTCGATTCAAGTAACCCTCGCACATCTAATTTTTGTGTTCTCATTGAATCTATTCAGTGATTTAGATGATTGAGTGAATAGATGGATGCCAATTTTGGTAATACAAATTGAATATAGATGGGGTATTGAGTGAATTTAAACAACAGTAGTTAGATACATTAGATATATTAGGTGGTGATGATCCATTGAGTTTGGCCATATTCATTGAATCCAAGAAGTATATGGAGTCATTTTAGATAAGTATGGGGGATGATCCATGACCAATTGGAAAATTCTTTGTTTTTAGGTGTAAAAGTTATACGATTTAGATCTCTTCAATATGTCAAAGGTCAAGGTTAACTACTGAATCTACGCAAACAACAACTGGGTATATATCTATATGGATGGATTTTGGAACCAAACCCATTGTACAATTCAATATGTTTTACATATGGTACAACAATTGACCTATTTTATTTGATCAAACTATCAATGTCCAGAGGAGTTTATTTATGCATGATGATATTGCTTTCATGAAAATAAACACAACATTCAAAGAACATGGGAGTTTATTTAAATAGGTTTAGGCTTAGAAACATAACCTTGCATACTCTGTTTCCAATAAAAACTATTGATGGAAAAATGCCTTTGGCTTCAACTTCCCTATACCTATCCTCCTCTCATAGAAATGAAATTTATACCTATCCTCCTCTCCTCTATATATGGGAGATGATCAACCATTAGAGTTTGAGAGTTATTTGGGTCTGTGACTGTTCTTTGGGAGAATTGGATAGATGTTTGTCCAAATCTGTCCCAGGTCATTTTTATACAGTCACTATTGTAAATATTTTATGGACTTCTAAATGCTTTACTAGCTTCACAACTAATATGGGAATGTTTAACTAAGGATCAAAGGCAATGAGGACCTATGGGCTATCCTAAATTTAACAAAGATTTAACCAAATGTGAATGCTATATATCCTATTTGAAACAATCTGAGACTCAATGTATTGTCCTACAATTTCATTTTCTAATGACTTGGTGTCTGTCACCTAAGTACAAATACTGTTTCTTCTGGGAATATGAGGAAGAGGAAGTGTTCTAGGAAGAATTTATTAGGAAAATGGTTACTATGAATCAGGGGAAGTAGGTCATTCCCTTATAGCTAGAGAAACATGGATATATTTTTGTCCAAAATTGTCCCAGGTCATTTTTACACAGTCACTATTGTAAATATTTTATGGACTTCTTGTAAAATAGTAACCTTTGAGCTTCAAGTATAGTTAAAAGTGAAATTGCAAAAATCAAAGTGCAAGAAGTAAAAACATATATTACAACCTCAGAATATTACTACCACAAATATTAGAACCCTTTTCAGAAAGGGAATGAGTTTTTGGCATGGATTTTGGCATGGAGTCCTCATATTAAGTTCATCTATATTCTAGCATGCTAATTGTATGCTCTGTATTTGATCACATTGTTTTGAATGGTTTGAGAATCCAATTTTCAATTGCATTCATAATGCTATCTTTGTTATTATGTTATGTTTCATTTCAAACCTAACACATTTTATACTATAGCATGCTAATTGTTTGCTCTGTATTCGATCACATTGTTTAGAAACAAAACCTTGCTACAAATCAGGACATTGCTCCAATTCAGTCCTGCTATGCCTCAGTTCTGCTATGCCTCAAGACAAAGCTCCAGTTCTTTTCAAAAAAATGATCTTACCTTATTTCCTCCTATTTCGATTCAAATGATTACGTTCATCTCATTTTTGCAGAATCAAAATTATTCTCCACATAGGATACTTAGGGAACATGGGAGTTTATTTAAACATGTTTGGTTTCCTTAGATGGACTCATCAAAATAAATTATTTTAACATATAAACAGAATGAACAATCTTAGGTTAAATGCTTCACTAGCTTCACAACTCTTACCTTATTTCCTACTATTTCAATTCATGATTAAGTTCATCGATATTCTAGCATGCTAATTGTCTGCTCTATATTCGATCACATTGTTTTGAATGGTTTGAGAATCCGTTTTAGTGTCAAAACTGATTTGGCTCAAAGTTTGGCCCAGTGCAATTCCTTCGTGGGCACTTGTGCTTATACAAGTCCTGAAAGGTTTGATCCTGATGGGTATTAATATACAATTTCTATTGTCTTCTGCAATGCAGTTCCTTTGGTTTTTGAGTTTTTTCTGTTGTATCAAGAGAAATTAGGTACAATATGCAGCCCTAGTCAGGATGATACATCTAATTTTGGTGTTTAGGTGTTTATTGTTTAGACTAAACTCAATACATGACAACTATACATGAAATGTTAGCAGAAAATATGCTAATATAAACAATTCAGTGGTAGAATAAAAAATGGTTAGATATAGAGGACTCAAGTAGATTGCTAATTTGGAGATATATAATGGAGTATCTTGTCTAATGTGGCGGGTTTTACTACGTTCTGAGTTGGGATGATTGGGATGGTTGAATTTTGAAGTTCACCCTTGCACAAGCCAATTGCAATGTCTTGGTAGTATTTCAACATATTCAAGTATTTTGATTTGCCTTTGGTAATGTTGGTAGTTAAGGGAGTTCATTTCTTCATTCCTCACTAGATTATATTTCCATGAGTCTGGTAAAGGGAAAACATATTCAACCTACATCCATGCAGTTTGAGTTTTTTTGTAGGACTAAAAAATATGCTTCACAAGAGGGAGCAAGGAGACCTAGATGGAACATATCAAAACGTAAGGACAATCCATAATTAACTATGACTGTGTATCACAGGTCTTTTTAAGTTAAATGGAAACCTTCTCTCCAACTTGAGATCTTGGACTTATGCTTCCAGGATGCCGAGTTAATCTATGGATTGGCCTTCATTCATCAGTAAGCATCAACATGCTTAATTTAATATTTTGGTTGTTTGGAATGAATCCAATTCCAAGGTCCATGGTCACCAATGAACATTAACATGCTTAAATATATAATGATCCATTTAGCACAAAGAGCTTGGCTTTGGGTATCAATGTCAATTATTCTAGACAATGCTTGATTACCACTCTCATCTATGGGTAGAAGAAATGATAAATCATTGTTGAAATTTCTATGAAGTGTAATGGTATGTTGGGACAGAGTTCCCTAGGATTAATTTTGGGGCTAAAATCCCAAGTTTTGGGGCAGAAAGCCCAAGTTTTGGGGCTGAAAGCCCAAGTCTTGGTGCAGAAAGCCCAAATTTTTGTACGTAAAGTGTAAATTCTCTGCAATTTGTGGTCATGGAGCACATAGATGTAAAGTGTCATTAAGGGTTTTACCCTTCTGTTTATGTAAGTTGTGACAGCTTTAGAAGATCCACCCATGGTCTGCGGACCATGGGATTGTATAAAAAGGAAAATCTTAGAAGAGTCTAAGGTAGTTTTTGAAGTTAAGTCATTGATGATGAATGTAATGGGTGATTAGCAGAAATAGCTAAGGGTCTTAGAGTAGAGGAGAGGATCTGCAACTGTGTGCATAGAGGCCTAGGGTAGAAGTCCATAGCGAAGTGCGCAGAACCCTGCAGCTAAGTGCATAAGGTAGTTGAGTCTGTAAGAAGATCTAAAGCATTAATAAATAAGATTACTTTGGAAAGACCTATGTTTGACCCATTTACTTCTGTTATGAATGAATGTGTTTAAGTTATGATGAATAATGGGTTTATGATTTAATGCTATATTGATCTGCGAATCTGTATATTTTAAATTGGTATATGAATGCAAGTAATAATATTTGCTTACACAAAGAATATCTTAATGCATGCTAAAAATATCAGACACTTAAGTCGATCTGGGCAATAAAGGACTTAGGAGTGATTACAGAGGCGCGTAAGTGGTTGATTCACCTGTTTAGGGTCCACAAAAGATAGTTGTATACCTTTGCAAAGGTCTAGGGGCTGGTAAGTGGAAGTTATATCGATAAGCCTCAACGGCTTATCGATCTCTGTGAAGGTAGATAAAGGGTAAAAACTGAAATCATAACCATCTTTGGGTGTGGAAACTTGGTTCTAGCATCCCCCCATGTTTCTTTGGGTGAGACTTCAGTCCACGATCTGCGGATTGATGCTGAAAAGGCCAGTAGTGTAGGGATTTGTTTGGCTAATCTTAACGCTGACTTGGGTCAGGGCCCACTAAGCAACCAAATAGTTCCGTTGCTGGGATCGAGATTTGCATAAAGAGATGTGCGATGTCACATCACTGGAATCCAACTAAGAAGGAAATTGAAGATTGGTTGGATAGGAAGATCCATGAATTCACAGCGTAGGAGAACAGGAACCTGCAATTGACAAAAGAATAGTGGTTGGACAGGTATTTGTACATAGAGATACATGAAATTTTCTTCTATTCCTTCTTGGTCGAATTACATGAGTGGATCGCTAAATTGGCAGATGGCAAAGGAAGGTGGAGGCTTGATGATCCGATAGTGTGGACCCCGAAGTTAGTGTGGAGATTGGAAGCCTTTGAAGATAAGATCGTATGCACTGTCGAAGTTAGTGTGGAGATTGGAAGCCTCTCACAGAGTTCATGGTCGATACTTTAGTTAGCTACAGCGAAGCAAAGCAACGCTTGTTTAAAGGATTGTGAGGTAAGTACTTAAGGTCCTTGAATACTTGGATTAAAATGCTCTTATGTGAAAAGCGAGTTATGAAATTACCTTGATGTTTGGAGCTACGCAAAGTAGAAAGTTATTCAGGGATAGAAAAGGAACAGGACCTGCATATAGCCCGCTAATTGAACCTCCTTTGAGTGACGATGAAGAAGTAGCACATGCTTCTCTGCAAAGCGATGTCTAGTTAATAAGGTGAGGGTTCCCGTGAATACCACATCCACCCACACCACCTCCATCTTCACCTCCACCGCATACACCTTTGCCCACACTGCCACCACCTCCACCATCATTCAATATGGCGAATTTGGTAAAATTGCCCCTTTTCAAGGGCTTGGGGAATGAGGACCTGGAATAGTTTTGGTTTGTTGTGAAGGATGTGTGGGAAGCCCAGGGCATTACAGATGATCAAATGAAGAAATAAACGTTGGTTACTGCTTTACAGGAACGCGTGCTAACATGGTACATTAAATATTGCATTGATAACCCAATGGATCCGTTGGCAACATTTAGATTGCACTGAATAAGAAATTCAGTAGGCCCAAGTCTAAATCGCAATCAATCGTGGGATTTAAAGAAATCATGATGAAGCCTGGCAAGACACCCTGGGATATGGATTAGAGATTGAAGTGCAAGATCCGGGAAGCTAACATGAATCTTACGGATTTGCACTGCGAATGGTTTGTGGCTTTTCTCTTGCCTCGTCTGAGGGTTTCTTTATCACAACAAAAGATTGGGATCCAGGTGGAGGCCCTAGAAATTGCAATGAGACTGCACGAGACACCAATTCAAGATGCTGCTTTGGGAGTTCAACAGATTCATGTGGAGTTATAGAACCTTTGCCTAGAATTCCAAAGTCTGTAGAAGGACAGAGGGACTCAGCCAGAGATGCGCGAAGACATTTGGTGTTTGAAATGTAAGAGTCAAGGGCATGATAAAGATGATTGCCCTGTCTTTGCGAATTTTGTTGCAGGAGGAGGGCCGATGCTTTTGAGGTCGGAAGCTCAAGCATGGCCAAGTGCAGGGCCCACGCTGTGGTGTGCTATCTGTCAGGTATTCGAAAAACATGCGACAAATAATTGCCACTTTTTTGCAGAAATTTGTATAGACACCGCAACATATCTTTTGCAACTTCTGCCAATCAGTAGGCCATGATGAGCACAATTGCCATAGTTATGAATTAATGATGGAAAGAATTGCCGCATATTGAATGCAGACAGAATCTCGACCTCTGGATCAAGGCGCTGGGGGGCTGCGAGGAGGATATCTGGGGGGCGGACGAGGCCGAGGAAGAGGAGGACCTACGAGAGGTCGGGGGTAGGTTATTTGCTACAATTGTGGAGGTCTAGGACACTATGCATGAGAATGCACGAACCTGACACGCTTGTTGTGCCGATACTGCACTCAGTTTGACCATTCGACAGAAGAATTCCCTGTACTAATAGCTAAGATGCGCGAAAAGGGGATGCCGCCTCAGCAACCTGCACAAAACTTGCAGATGATGAGGTCTAAACCCCACGAAGAGTACCCCAATATGAATATTGTGCTATGAAGTGGAATGAAAACTGGCGAAGATAAGGGAAAGCAGCCTGAAGAATGTGAATGGGTCCACAAAGCCCCAAAAAAGGAGGTTGGCTTTGATTTAGAGCACGTGATGGAAGCAAAGAAAAGCTTCGTTGAGGCTTCTACCTCAGGAAGTCAGGATAAGCAGTCTGAAGAAATCGACGCATCCATGCTTACTACATTTTTGGAGACCTGTATGAAGCTGCTACATGACAGCAAGGCCGTAAAGGGATGACAGGAGTTGATCAATAAATGTGCTGGTAATACTCCTAAGGGATCGCACGTGGTTAGGAAACTTGGTAAGCATAAGGCAAGAACAGGGTGTGAGATGAGTCTCACCACACAAATAGGAGATTATGAAATGAACCAAGTTATTGTGGATCTTGGTCAAATGCGAATGTTTTGCCAAAACAGACATGGGAGAGAATGGGGAGACCTACGCTGCAATGGTCTCCTATTCAATTGAAGATGGTGAATCAACAGAAGATTATCCCCACGGGAAGATTATAGGGAGTAACAGTCGATATTGAAGGTGCGAGTGCATTGGCGGATTTCGAAGTAATAGAGATTGTCGATGAGAACAATCCCTACCTCATGCTCTTGTGGATCGAATGGGTTATCGACATGAATGGGATGATCAATTTGAAGAAGTGGACAATGTCCTTTGAAAGAAAATCGCTCCGTGTAGTAGTACTGTTGGACACTACAGAAGGACCACACTATAATGAACCGATCCATGATTATAAAAGTGACGATGATTTGGACCAGATTTATAAGATAACATCGTGAGATCAATATTGGGTGAATCCGACAACTAATGGACGTATTACATGGGACTGCGAGAGCTCCGTCACATTAGATTTGGATGAGGAATTGAAACACTGGCAGAATCGATTGCATGAAGTATCTACACTACACTGTAACATGATGACAAAATCACTACGCTGCGTTTTGTCGAAGGTAAGAAATCTACCTTACTATGATGGTTTAACTGACGTTGATAAATTTCTAGATGCGATTGAAAGTGAAGTGCCAGAGAATCATCGCTTCCAAGCCTTGGACTTGGCACTGCGCGCTACGCCTGCAAGATGGTGAGGTATGCATAAAGACAATTTTAATGGATGGCGTGAATATAGAAGAATGATGAGGGTGTGGTTTGGTCGCCCAAAGGTACAATTGGCAGAGAAATATGATGGAAGGAGTGATCCGCATTATCACGTAGCCAAATAGACCGATGCTTATGGAGTAGAACCACAATCAGAGTGGGTGCATCTGTTTTGTCACATCTTGGATGTAATACCTATGAATTGGTACTTGGAGACAGATCTCTGCCATGGCACAAACGAATGGGATATTTTGAAACAGGGATTCTTGATGACATTCATCTTTGAAGATGGATTTGAGTGCATTGATGAAGTGATGTAGGAGGTCAAAGCAGCGATCTTCAAAATGTCGTAAGATCCCTTGGATTTGATTCAACCCGATTGGACCACCCAGCTGCACCATGTGCTGGAGTGCTACAATGTGATTGTTGAAGAAGAAGAGGAGGATCCGAGAAACATTACTATCCCAGAATCAGAAGGTCACTGCAAAGTGGAGGGGCCATAGATAGACAATCCAGATATCAACGTGCCATTGAAAATGAGACAAGTGAACATTGGGACAGAAGCGGAGCCAAAGTTTGCGAAGATAGGGGACTATTGGGATGATGCTATGGTGGATAAGGTTGCCGAATTGCTTTGCGACTACTAGGATTTGTTCCCTACAAAGTTTTCAGATCTGAAAGGGATTATAGGCGATTTAGGAGTGATGAGGATAACATTGAAACCAGATGCAAAGCTTGTGAAACTGAGGCCATATCGCCTTAATCCTAAATATAAGGAAAGGGTCTGTTTGGAGTTGGATAAAATATTAGCGGAAGGATTCATTGAACTAGTGGAGGAGTTCGACTAGGTAAGTCCTCTGGTAGTTCATGAAAAGAAGCAGAAGGATGAAATAAGGATATGCGTAGATCTCAGGAAGCTAAATGACGCTTGTGTGCATGATCCTTTTCCGAATCCATTCACTAATGAAGTGTTGGATAATGTAAGAGGGCATGAAGCATACTCATTCACTGATGGGTTCTTGGGGTACCATGAGATCAAGATCGCATCGAAATATAGGTGTAAGATGACCTTTGCGACTGGATGGGGATGCTTTCAGTATACTATAATGCCTTTTGGACTGAAGAATGTGGCGACGATCTTTTCACATGTAGTCATGGCGGTATTCAAGGACTTCATTCACAAGTTCTTGGAGGTATACTTTGACGATTGGACGGTGTTTGGGCTGGTGAAGCGCCATGTAGCTAGTCTACGCTTGATGCTGGATACATGTTGGAGGTATCAGATCGCACTAAACTTGAATAAGTGTTTATTTTACGTTCCTTTAAGAATCTTGCTCGGTCATGTGGTATGCAAACAAGGATTAATGGTGGACCCTACTAAGATCGCAGTCATAATCAATTTGGAGGTGCTAAGAAGTGTGAAAAAGTTGCATGCAATGCTGGGGTATACTGGATATTATAGAAAGTTCATCAACAGTTATGCCCAGATTACTGTGCCAATGGAAAAATTGTTGAAGAAGGATGCTACATTCTATTGGAATGAAGAATGTCAGCGGAGCTTAGATGTGTTAAAAGAAAAGATGGTCACTGCGCCGATCCTAGTCTTCTCAGATTGGAAGAAGGAATTTCATGTGCATGTGGATGCGTCTTGTATTGCGCTGGGAGCAATACTCACACAAGCCAGTGAGGGAGTGTTGGATCATCCTATCACATTCACAAGCAGGAAGCTATCTAAGGCTGAGAAGAATTATTCAACGATAAAGCGTGAAGGTCTAGCTATGGTGTACGTGCTACAGAAGTTTAGACACTACTTTCTACGCAGCCACTTTAAAATGTATACAGACCATTCTGCATTAAAGTACTTGGTCAACAAGCCTGCGTTGGGGGGGAATATGCAAATGGCTACTGTTGTTTCAGGAATATGATTTCGAAGTCATTGTGAAGCCACAACGATTGAATCCAGGACTAGATCATCTATCGCACATTAAAATAGGTGAGGAGCCCACTAATTTGGAGGAAGGACCACTTGACATGCAACTCTTTACGATGCGCATGGAAGATACTCATTTTGCAGACATCATACACTTTCTGACTATAGGAATGGCTCGAGAAGGGTACACCAGCCAACAAAAGAAGGAATTGGTGGCGTGGGCGACATATTTTTCTCTTATTGCAAGTCACTTGTATAAGATGGGAGCAAATGAAATACTGTGCCAGTATGTGCCTGAGTTTGAACGCAACAACATCCTTGTTGAAGCTCATGGAGGAGTTGCAGGAGGAAATTATGTAGGAAAAGTAACATCACAGAAGATTTTACATGTTGGGTTGTGGTGGCCGACACTGCATAAGGATTCCAAAACTTATTATAGGGCATGCGATGCATGTCAGAGGATGGGCAGGCCATCGTGGAGGGATGAGCTCCCTCTGAATCTGCAAGTGTCATTGTAGCCATTTGAGAAATGGGCGGTTGATTTTGTAGGACCGATTTAGCCTCTAGGAAAGAATACAGGTGCGTGGTACATCATCACTGCGATGGAGTATTTGACCAGATGGGTGGAAGCACAACTTATAAAGGATTGTATAGGGGCAACAACAATGAAGTTTCTATTTGAATATGTGCTGACTAGGTTTGGTTGCCCGAAGATTTTGATGAGCGATCGCAGTACACATTTCCTTAATGAAATGATTAGTGCACTAACGGAGGAATCTAAGTTTATCACCAGAAGTGTACGCCGTATCACTTGTAGGCTAATGGGATGGTTGAAGCATTTAATAATATATTTTATAGAATGCATTGACAAAAGTTTGCAATGCGCAAAGGAATGATTAGGACGTGTGTGTACTTGTGGTATTATGGGCTTATAGAACTACTTTTAAGATGCTAACTGGACAAACATATTTTCAACTGGTCTATGGCATAAAAGCTGTGATGTCGATGGAGTACATTAAGCCTACTATATGGATAGCGGTGTTCACAGGAATGGCTGACCGTGGAGCCTTAGAAGAAAGGCTCGCGTAGCTGATAGAGCTTGAAGAAGACAAATTTTTGCTGGATTCCATCAACAAGTTTAGAAGGAGCGCGAAAAGGCATGGCACGATTAGCACATCAAACTACACACCTTCAAGGTAAATGATTTGGTTTTACTATATGACAAAAAGTTTGATAAATTTCCAGGAAAATTTCAGATGCATTGGTTGGGGCCATATGTGATCAAAGAGATTATTGATGGTGGAGCAGTTACGCTGGTGAAATTGAATGGAGATCCATTTTCGGGGAAGGTAAATGATAGCCAATTGAGGCCATAGACCGCGGATCCAGCCAGATGACTATATGACAGTAGCATAGTCTTAGCGCTCTAGGCAGGTGAAAGGAGGCACGGGACTATAAATTACACTATCAGGGTTGTAGATATATGTGACTGGGGGACTGTGCAGGATGGAATAATGTCATAACATTAACAAAAGCATGAAGAAAGCTATGCTATAGGAGGAGATACCGCACATGGCAGCCAAAAAGTGACCGTTACTGTCACTGTTCATGATTTGACAGTGACAAAACAGCTAAGAGGAGAAGGGGGCATTTAAAGTTGAAATTAAGAGCAAGATCTTTGAAAATTTGCTGCCAATCTAGCATTTATGAGTGGATTTTGGGTGGAATGGTCAGATTTTAATTTGAATTTTCCTATAAATTACAGATGGCCACCCAACGAAAAACACTTTGCATTTTGAGAGTTTATGTGTCGTTCTATCGGTTGTGCATGAACCTTGCATTTTTTGAGGATTTGGTGACCAGTTCAATGTCTGACAAGTTACCTAAGGAAACCTAGGAGATTCTTAGTAGCCTCATGTATGCACCCATAGAAACTGCAAGTGCTGGAGGGTCTATTTCCTCTGAGCAAGCTGCCCCTAAGGTCATAAGTATGGAGGTGCCCCCAGTAGTGCAAAACTCACCAAGGTCACCTAGGTTGAAGCCTACGCTGGCACAAGAGGTTCCCATGCCGAAGAAGGATAAACATAATAAGACACAGCCAGTGCGTGAGTCACCAAGAAAACATCAGATAAAAGAGAATCTCACCATGTAGGAGAAAGGAAAAGTGGTCAATCTAGAGGCTGACGAGGGCACAACAGACACTGATATGGGTGCATAGGACAATGATATTGAGGGGGTAGACCTTATCTCCAAGCTGCCAGAATACATCCCTCCATGCTAGGTTAAGGTGGTGGTCCTAAAGGACCCTGATGAGGGAAAGTTTCTCCTTAGTACACCCTTGCTACTAGAAAGCATAACATTTGAAGGTTCGTGCTTGGCACGAGTTCCACATTTGAAGCTAAAGGATTAGATCTTGGGGGACACTAAGCGGTTCCCCCACCTGACTATTGATAATTTCATGCAGAGAGTATTCTACAAGGACTCGGGTGTCACTGCGCTGGAGCTGGTGAAGTAGATTCATGGGGTAGAAAAGGTAGGAATGTTGAATCTGCTATGGGTGCCACATTACCACCGTGGTCCCATTAATTTGATTGTTATCAAGCAGTTACTGTGCCTAGTGCACGACGGGTGCCTATGGTTGGGAGAGCCAATCTTTATAACTACCATGCTGATCCATAGGATCACCTCACTACCATATTTAGGGTTGAATTTGGCCAAGGAATTTGGTGGAATGACGGGCGAGTGCGACCTTGCCGAAAGGTTGAAGGACAAGTTCAAGCTTGTCAAGAAGTCATGCAGATATTCAATTTCGAGTATTATAGATCTGATGTTGAAAGTGTCCACCCAGATCTTGGCTAGCAAGGTGATAAGGAAGTGTCATGCAGAAAAGGTGCCAACACCATTTGTTTCATTAGCGGCCCAATGCACAGAGGGAATACAATTCAATTGGGCGTGCTACCTGTGCAATGAGTTCCTCACAAACTGCAGGGAGGCATAGGACCATAGCAAAAAGTTCCACTACTCCTCGCTATTACTGCCGATTGTGTTGGTCGCATGGGAATTACCGGAGGACATCCAATTTCCTCTGATTGTGAAAGATCTTCCAAAAGCAACGGAGTTTGCTTCACTATGGGCCATAAAGGATGTTGACCGGGTCTGGGAGAGTAAAATATTTTTGGCATTGGTGGAGTCGAGCATCCGCACAACCATCAAACACAAGCCACGACTGTCACCAACTGTCTTTGAGCAGTTGTTGGGATACGCAGAGTTCAAAGCGGACTTCCACTGTATCTCCATCTGGGCACAAAAGGACCTAGATCAAAAGTGGTATGATTTACCATACCTAGTGACAGATGATGCCATCGCAGTGGTCCTCAAGCATTGGCCACAACGTCAGAATTGTCCGCCGAGTCTAGTAAGTCTGCAGGAAAGCAGAAGAAGGAAGAGGCCCGGTCGAAGATTTAGTAGTTGGATGACAAGAGAGAGAAGAAGACTGAGGAGAAGGCACATGCAGAAGTGGAGTGCACTACCAAGGAACAAGAGGAAGAACGTGACTTTGACAGAAGTCAAAGATCTCCTTCGCCACAGACCAAGGAATAGGAACAATTAGATCAGGCTGGTGGAGACTAGGAAAGCACTCCCTTCCAAGTGAAGCAGAATAGGAAGCAGGAGAAGGAAAGGCCGCGCAAAAAGACCAAGGCCACTAAGTCGTCCATAGACCCTATCACCTTGACAAAAGGCGATTTGGATGACATTGGGGATAAGGTAAGGGGTACGATAGTGGAACTACTGCAGTAGTTTGAGTAGTAGCAAAAGCTAGCTTTGGTTTCCATACAGATGGGTCTGCGTGAGCTGTAGATCCAAACTACTCAACTGCAAGATGGTGAAGGGCAAAGAAACATGCCATCAACCAACTTAGTGCTAGGAACAACTGAAGCAACAGAGTTGGTTTGCTCCTTAGATCCCTAGGCCATCGCGCTGCCGAATGGAGCTTTTAGCCTGGAGGCAGAAGCTGACAAGGCTACTGTTAGCGCTCTAAAGAATATTGGTTTGAACTTGGCCGCGGTCCCAAGTGAAGTCCTTCACATGTTGCAAGCATGTGTGATCACAGAACTTAGGGCGTGAGAAGCGCGCATTGAGTGTGATCAACAAGAAAAAGGTTAACAACAAACAAATGTTTGTTGAGAAAACGACAGTGATAGACACCTGGAATAAGGTTTAGGAGAAGAACGAGAGAACCGTAGTAGTGGTAGCAGAAGCATGCAGAACCGTTTTAGAACTGCACATCTCTAAAGAAGCGTCGTTGGAGGCCAAGATTCAGAAGTTGGCTACAGGTGTGCGTGATGTTAGGACCAAGATGGCCAAGGTTCAGTTTGAGCTGAACCTAAAGATTACAAAGCTCGAGTTGAGGGCACAACCTTCAACTCCACCAGAGGTTAGAGAACAACTCGAGGCAACTGTCAAGGATGTAGTCACTGTAGTGCATGCCGCGATTGTGAAATACACTGCGCTCTTTGAGAAATTGATGGAGATACTTACGAGTTTGTAGGAAGATCCCAACCTGTAGAGGTTAAATACCGAGGCCAGAGAATTACAATAGTAGTATGATGAAGTAAGAGTGATGGCGCGCAATTTCGCTATCACGTAGAGATTGGCAAAGCTGCAGGAGGCAAAGCAATTGAAAGAACAACCGGAAGTAGCACAACAGAAAGAGGCAATCGACAACGCAAGATTGGGGCCTTGGCTGGATGAAGCCTATGGGATCTCCACTACCACGGGGGAGAAGTTGGACAGCCTGTAGACAACACAGAAGAAGATCCAGGTACATAGTGTAGGACCAACAACAGAGCAGCTGGTGGAGTAGGTCAAGTAGGCAACTACGTAGTGCACAACTGAAGTTGCAGTGGCACAAGTGGATTTGGGAGGTCTTCATAGTAAGATCTTTGTGCCAACAGAGTGACTCGATGGCGAGTCACCATATTTGTGTTGGGGGCCTATTGGGACAAAGTCCCCTAGGGTCAATTTTGGGCCATAAAGCCCAAATTTTTGTATGTAAAGTGTAAAGTCTCCGCAATTTGTGGTCACAGAGTGTGTAAATGTAAAGTTTCATAAAGGGTTTACCCTTCTGTTTATGTAAGTTTTGTCAGATTTACAAGATCTACCCATGGTCCACGAATATAAAAAGGAGAGTCTTAGAAGAGTCTAAGTTAGTTTTTGAAGTTAAGTCATTGATGATGAATGTAATGGGTCATTAGTAGAAAGAGCGAAGGGACTTAGAGTAGAGGAGAGTCTCTGCATCTGTGTGCATGGAGGCCTAGGGTAAAAGTCTACAGCTTAGTGCACGGACCCCTGCAACTGAGTGCGCAGGGTAGTTTGAGTCTGTAAGAAGATCTAAAGCATTAATAAATAAGATTACTATGGAAAAACCTATGTTTGACCCATTTACTTCTATTATGAATGAATGCGTTTATGTTATGATGAATAATGGGTTGATGATTTAATGCTATATTGATGCGTGAATTTGTATGTTTTACATTGTTATATGAATGCAAGTAATAATATTTGCTTACATGAAGAATATCTTAATGCATGCTAAAAATATCAGATACTTAAGCCGATATGGGTAATAACAGACTTAGGAGTGATTACAGAGACATGTAAGTGGTTGATTCGCCTGTTTAGGGTCTGCAAAAGACTATTGTAGATCTCCCCAGAGGTCTAGGGGCTGGTAAGAGGAAGTTATATCGATAATCCTTGAGGGCTTATCAATTTGCGTGAAGGCAGATAAAGGGTAAAAACTGACATCATAACCATCTCTGGGTGAGGAAACTTGGTTCCAACATCCCTCCATACTGCTTCGGGTGAGACTTCAATCTGCACTCCATGGAGTGATGCCGAAAGGGCCAATAATGTAGGGATTTGTTTGGATAAACTTAACACTGAACCTAGTTCAGGGCCCACTAAGCTAACATGGCACTTCCAAAATTGATTTGTAATGCTATTCCTGTATTAGAGTTTGTAGAACTAATAGACTTTTCCAATTGCTAGAAAAAAACAGAGTAATGGTTTACTGAAAATCTGAAATATGTAGTTTCAATTACAGTATAGGGTATGGTTGGTCTATTTTAACAGTTCAACCAAAGACAAGTTTGGATTCTGGATGTAGTCTCTATGAAATGTTGTTTATTGTTTAGACTAGACTCAATACATAACAACTATACACGAAAGGTTAGCAGAAAATATGCTAATATAAACAACTCAGTGGTAGAAACAAAAATGGTTAGATACAGAGGACTCAAGTAGATTGCTAATATTGAGATATATAATGTAGTATCTTTTCTAATGTGGCAGGTTTTTACTACTTTCTAAGTTCAATTGGTGATTTAACTAGCAGAAAGTTTTGGGCCAAACAATTCATTGAATTCTGAGTTGGGATGATTGAAGTCCTGCTATACCTCATCAAAAAGATCCAATTCAGTTACATGCCATCTATTTTTCCTCATGATTTTTATCCTCCATATGATTCAATCCACTTTGTTGACCATTTTCTCAAGTTACAACAACACAAAACATAAATTTAAAATACCCAAACACAAATATGAAATACCCAACACAGAATTAATGCAGTTTTCATGAGTGTTACATGATTTAAAAAATAATAAAATACCTACCCACCTAATGTTAAAATGCTTTCATCCTAGAAATTATTGCAATTTTTATGTTCATATTTGTTTTATTATCCATTTTTACATTTTTAATGTTCTCATCCTTCTCTACCTTTATCAATAGCCCTCACATATACTTTTCATGTGGTCATATAATCTTCCACTTAATATTACAATGTCTCCCAACAAGCTCAACTATTCATGTTATAGAGTAAGCTTTGAAATTGATTCTTTTAACATTGTTGTCATATGAATTGAAACCATTTTATTATAGGTCCCTTTAATATAGTTGTCATAGGAGTGGAAACATTGTTAATATATTTTCTTCATAGTAATTTAGAATATTTGTCTCTTTCCTTCCATTGAGAATATTTGTACTGATTTGAGCATGTTTTCATCAATACTTTACAACATAATATGATTATATTATTGCTAAACTATCACTCTCCTCTTATTCTTCATAATTATTCTTTGTTTGTAAATTTCAGATATCAGTGAGAAGAAGCAAGAATTGAAGCTTGGATAAATCTGTAGACTTCAAAAGTTCAAGCTGAAACCAAAAACTTGAGGTATAAGGAGCATGCCTATAAATATTTATACATATTTTTCTATTAAAATATTCCATGATATTTTGTCCAGACATCATCTTTGTCTGCTACCTAACAATTGGCAAATTGTTTTGGATAACTTAATAATTAGATTATAGACTATAGAAATTTTAAACACCATGCATTTGGCATGAATCTTACTTCTACTGAAAAGGAAATGTTGGTATGCATTGAATGACATTTATCCACTTTTCATTTCATGGAGATTATAGCATTTAGAACATATTTTGCAGCTTAGGTTTCAACCTTAATAGGATTTTTTCATACAAAATGTTTCTAACATGCATAGGTTTCTAAAATTTTCAATTTATAGTATTAAGTATGTTTCACCTCTCTAATTGTTTCTAACATGTGTAGGTTTCTAAAATTGTCAATTTACACTTTTAACTATGTTTGAAAGAGAATGATCATATGGAAGTTGTTGTCATAAATATCTTCATTTTTATGTTTAGAAGCCTAGATAACCATTCAATTACAAACAAATTGAACATGCTTCATACCCTTTAGTTCATAAATTTTCATGTAGTGTTATAGGAATGTAATGAATATTAAACATCTTACGCGAAGAAAACCACATTTATGAGTTTTGTTTTGTATAGTACTTATTTTGTTATCTCCACTTTGAGAAAATGACAACAAACCTTACTGAGAATGCTATTTTCTCAATGCTCCCTGGATCAACTCATATTCAACCATACCTACAAATTGTTGAACTTGAACCCATACAATCAATGTAAAATTCAACTCCACGATATAGCATTGCCATCTCTGATGGAACACATATGAAACACCTTATACTTCTAACAGATTTCAATGACCTCATAGCAACAAGCTTGCTACAAAAGGGTTCTGTTATAAATGTTAAAAGTTGGACTACTTCAGCGACTGGTCCATCAATGTAAATTTGTTAGAAATTTATTATTTCAAGTTTAACATTTTTATCGATAGAACTTCTAACTCTAACAATTATTCCTATGAATCTCATTTTCCATGTAGGTCTATAAAGCTAATAGAATTCAAGATTTTTGCTTCATCTACACCCTTAATTGGTAATCCAAAAATTATGAGTATCCCGATCACATATGAAGAAGACAATCCCTCCTCATCAAACCAAGATCCTTCATCAAAAAGGCACTTCCCTCTTCCAACTACTCCAACCCCGTCCATCATGCCAGTCCAAATTCCCATCAAATCACTAAACCCTTACCATTCAAATTGGTATATAAAAGGATACGTTCAAAGGAAAATAACTCTTCGACAATTTCAGAATCAATACGGACTTAGTAAAGTGTTTGGCTTTGACCTTTTCGATACAGAAGGTGGAGAAAACACATATTACTTGTTTCAACAATGTTGCCAATTATGTTTTTGACAAAATCCAACTTGGAAATGTCTACATTGTCTCTAAAGGGAATGTGAAAATGGCTAATAAGAAATACAACCACTTAAACAATGACTGGGAAATTTTGTTAAATGCAACATCTACCATAGAGCATGTTTCCATCGAAAAAAACATAATCTAATGATGCAATTCAATATAAAATCAATCAATGATATCAGAACAACAAACGTCAACTACATTGTTGATGTTCTTGGTATTGTCATTGACATTTCCAGTGTGTGCAATATATGTAGAAAAGACAACTCTGAAGTTATTAAACAAACACTACAACTTCAAGATATGTTTGGGTATAACATGGATGCAATCTTTTAGGGAGGAAATTTTGATGTCGTATCACAAGAAATATCCTCCCTATGTGTTGCAGGAAATAACCCCATCATTGCAATCAAGTCTGGCCGTGTTGGAGAATTTAATGGAAAAAGTGTCGGCACTACAACAAGATCCATTATTCTTGTAGATCTTGACATTAAAGAGGCCTACAAGCTAAAGTCATGGTTTAAAAAAGAAGGTTCCACATAAGCTTCTACATCCTTGACAATAAGATATTCATCTCCCTTTGGCCATCAACAAAAAAAAATAACAATTGTTGATATTTACAATATGGATTTCTCAGAGAAAACAACACTCTTCCAATTGAAGGGCATAATAAAAAAAATTGAGATGGATAGTTTTTAATACATTTCTTGCCCATCCATCGTTGATGGGAAAAAATGCATGAAAAAACTTATTCCACAAAATACAGGCATGTAGTTTTGCCCAAAATGCAATGCCAAATTAACTGACCATGATTATAGATACTTACTTAAGATCGACATACAATATCACACTAGTGAATTAGCTTCAACTGTTGTTTTCAAAGACACGGGATCTACAATTCTTGGGAATAATGCCAAAGACTAATATTTGTAATCCTCAGATCCATATCTAATCAAGGAAAAAATCTCTAAAGCAATATGGACGGATCATATCTTCACACTATCAGTGAAGACAGAAACATTTAAAGGAATACCATGGTTGAAATGTGTTATCATGAAAGAAGAAAGCTTGCATTTCACAAAAGAATGAAAAAACATCCTTCGAGCAATTGATAACATGTCGATATCGTAGCTATATATTGTAAAATATATTTCTTGATTTTTGATAGTTTCTATTATCTTATTTTATAAATAAAATTTTACACCATATAATATTACATGCCTTCTCACCAAATTCTCTTATTTAGTATTGAGATAAATATTTGTCCTCCATTGTATCTAGCATCGTGTATGTACACTTATTCACATTCTTTTCATCTTCTTTCTTTTAACAAATGAGGTAACTTGCTGCATTACACATGGAACTATCTACATGTATAAATGAAAATTACTTAAGTGTTCTTTCAAACACATTATTCAAATAAAAGATTCACATAAAACTATTCAAAACTTCAATTTCTTTCTCCTCTTTCGCTTTTATACAATAACATGGTTGTTCTCTCCAAATAACATTCCTGTTTTCCCCTCTCTTTCCTATAGGTACCATAACTTTTGAAAATATCTTCTTCTTGTAATGATGAATGCGATCGAAGATACTATGCAGAAAATAAAGAACGAATAAATGCACGTCAACGTGAGCTTTATCAGGCAAAAAAACACATCACAGAATGTAAAAAAAAAGGAAGAAAGAAAACCAACATTCATCGCCTGAATCGTATGGTGAACATTCACATTTTCCATCAAACCTCTCCGTATTTCCCAATTCCCACCCAGAAAACAATCCTCCTCTGCAATTATCAAACTGTCTATCTTTTCAGCAAACCTCTCAAACAAATACATCCATACCTCATTTCCCTAACCCCTCCTTTGCACATTCTTTTAGCAACATTTATACTAATGAAGCACATCGATAATTCTGTGCAAAGATTGATAAAATTGCACCTAAATTCCCATGCTCCATTTGTCTTGAATCATATCTTGGAATACATATCCACAATTCGAATCAAATATATTGCTGCTCTAGATGTAAATCTGAAGCAAAGGGTCAGTGCTTCTCATTATCAAACAACATGGTCCTCAGCTAACTGTCCTTACGTCTGTTTCACAAATAGAAGAAATGCTCATTGATAGGGTTAACGCTATACTCCAGTTAACACATGCACGTGGTGGCCAATATAATATAGTGGCCACACATATTTTTTTTCCACAAGACATTACAAAAATCACAAGCATGTTGCCACAACGTGTTGAAGACTTGGACATTCTAATTGTCACCTGTCATAGTAATGACCATCATGCTTATGATTGCATTGTCAGTAGACATCGCGTTCTCGCTGCATTAGAATACAAATTGGTAAATGACCCATACTATAAGAATGCTCATTTTGATAACAACACACTAGCATCCTTACCAGCAATCCCCACCGATGTATTCCCCTCCCTTCGCCATTCCAATACCACATAAAAAACTGTCCACCTTTCACCTAAACCACCATTTGAGCCCACTGAAGATTCCGCAAACCCATCCCTACACCAAACATCATCATTCATACCCATTATTCCCAATATAAATACAAAAATCCAAGAAGTATGCCATTATTTACATGCTTACAACCAACATTCTGATACTACAATTGAATGACCACCAATTGGCTTATCCCCAATCAATGAATACAACAAAGAAGGTCTACTCTCTATGGATTTCCCCACCCTTTTCCCCACAGGAGCTGCAATGCCAAATCAACCAAGAATGAAAGCAGTGCAGTTACATGAATACACACTTCATCTCATAAGTTACTATGATAACAGATTTGGAAAGCACCCATGCTTTCGCCATTACATATATAATCTCATGATGCGACATTGCTATCAAGCAACAACCTCCATTTTTGTGAAAAAGAACATTGCAAATAACTTTCCAACATCTATTCAAAATCTAAACATTCAATTAAAACAATTTCCAAATGAGCAATTGGCAGAGAAAGTCATACGATTCAGTTACTAATTTATGTGGAACAAGATCTTTTTGGTACAAAGCTAAAAATCAACTAACAGACATGATATCTCAGCTCGGTTTCTCGCCTTTCTTCTTCATATTAAGTGTAGCTGATAAAAAATGGCTTGATCTTCATGCTGTCATGCCTAGATGTCAACCTTCTCATATTGCAAAACAACAAAATTGGAGAAACGATAACATTATCTCTAACCCACATTTAACATCACTATATATGCACCATAGATTCACATCTTTTCATGAAGTTATCTTAGAGAAACACTTACAGACAAAAGACTACTAGTACAGGTAGGCATTCTACTGCATTTCTTTCGTAACTTTCTAAACATCATACCTCATCTACTACATAATTATCTTACACAAATGCATACTTGACAGGTATGAATGGAAACATAGAGGATTTGCACACATCCATGGTTTCCTTTGGATAGAAAATGCACCTGATATGGAAAGCCTCAATCGGGAAGACACAAAAGAAGTTGATATTGCTAAGCAATTCTTCGACAAATATAATTCAGCTGGAACCCTTGTATTCCTTCGCTTTCAAACAAACCAATTTCTCAGACAAATCCAGAAGACCCTTGTCTATTTTCCATGTTGAAAATGGCAACAAGAAATGTTAAAAATAGAAGTGCTAAAAATAACACTGCTATAAATAACAGTTCTGGTACCAGTGCTGGACTGAGCAACAAGGAATGAAAAATGGAAGTGTTAAAAATAGCATTGCTATAAATAGCATTTCAGGATGGATTCCAATTTTAGTTAGTCCTTGAACTAAAATTGAGAAGTAAAATTCGAATTTGATCTTAGCAGTTGTTTGATTGATAATTAATTAATTCATCTTGAGTTAATTAGTTGTAGAAAATCAAACATGAAGTCTATGTGGAGACATGCAATAGCTTCTCCATTGATTGAGGAATTTATCCATCAATTAAAGAGATAAGGATGAGTTGTAATTAGTTAGCTCAGTTAACTGAGTTAAGTCTAGTTAGATTAGTTCCAACAGTTTGTGGAATTAATTGTGAGTTCAGTTAGTGAATGCATGCATGCATGTAACTGCTGCACTTCAAATAACTAAATATTCTCTCATAAATAACTCATGCATGTTAGTTCAGTCAAAGATCCAGTTGAGATCAAAGGAAGGGACAATGTACTATCAGTTGGAGGGATTTTCCTATAAAGCAAACTCATCCATGCAGAAGGAATTATCTCCTTCAGGTTTCTGCAGTTATTTCAAAGGTCAGAGTAGTGTGTGAGGGATTATTACACATAGGTGGTAGCTTAAGGAATGAGGAGAAACTGTGCATGGAAATAGGAGGCTTGGAAGGCAGAGGAGAAGGTTTGTGAGAGACCTTTAACTGTCTATGAGCAACAGAGGGATTATACTGAGAGTTGGTTGGCTTCCAAGCTAAGGCTTTGTGTAATTCTGTGACTATTTTCCACTTGTATGATAATATAGAGATTGGGGTTTTAGGCCGAGGCTTTCCCCGAGTTATTTCTTCTGTGTTATGTGTGATTGATTTCTCATTCTCAGTTATATGTGTTCTCTTGATATTGCTCAATTCAATTAAGCTTCCGCAAAGTGTTGTAGAAGTAGATCTTGTATTGTGTTTTAGTATATTGCATAATCTATTGATCTACAGTGAGAATTTCTACATGGTATTAGAGCTAGTTGTGCTATAGAGAAATTTTTACATGGTATTGGAGCAAAGGTGATCAAGGAGAAGAATAGTATACAAGAAGGAGAAGCTTGAAGTTTGTGGTTTCTAAATATAGAAATTGAGTTCTTATCACACCTCAATTTCACCAATGGCGTTAGTGGTTTAAGACTCGAGTATGCCCTTGATGGTAGCTTGAATTATATAGCCTGGAAGAATCGCATGGAGGCAGTGTTAGAGGATAATGGTCTAAAGGACTTCATTGATCAATAAGTCCCCAAGCCAAGTGATGCTACTCAACTCAAAGAATGGAAGAAATGTGTGGCTAAAGGAAGGAGAATCCTCCTGGAGGGAGTTCGAGATCACATTGTCTTGAGCCTCCATGGGAAGGAGACACCATTTTTGATGTGGAAAACATTGAAAGATTTATATCAGAACAACAACTATCAGAGGAAGCTGGTGCTGAAAGACAAGCTTCGTAAGATGAAGTGTGAAAAGGGTGACATGATCTCTACATATCTGATCAAGCTCACCACTTGCAGGGATGAGCTTAGAAGTGTAGGGATCATGACTTCCGATGATGACATGGTGAGTCTTGCACTCCTCGATATTCTTAAAAGCTAGAATATCTACAAAGACTTGGTTAATGGAAGAGAAAAACTGCTAGATTGGGAACGACTTTGGTAGGATCTAATGTAGGAGGAGATAAGGAGAAGCACCAAAGATGGATCTTCATCATCCAAGGAGGATGAAGAAAATTGTGCCTTAGCGAGTAAGGCAAAGAAAGGGAAGGAGAAGGATTCTCATTCCAATTCGAGTTCTTCCCATGTTGGGAAGAAGTTTGACAAATCAAAAGTGCGATGCTTTCGTTGTCATGAGGTGGGCCATTTTTCTACAAATTTTCCACTGAGGAAATCCAAGAAGGGATTTGTGGAAGGATTAGAAGGTGAGGCACTGGCCTCACAGTTCAAGTTGGATTTCACACTTTTCGCATGCATGGTTTCATCCATGGTGGGAAATGGTTGGTTTCTTAATAGTGGAGCTTCTTTCCACATGACCGGTGACAAGAGTTTGTTCAGTACCTTGGAGGAGAAGGATCTCCAGATTCGGATCATGATGGGTAATGATGAAAAGTATGGTTTCTCAGGTGTAGGAACAATTGTTTTTTAGAGGGGGCATGGAGCTCGCATTACCTTGATCAATGTCAAGTATGTACCAGGACTGAAGAAAAACTTGGTGTCAATCGCGATGCTGGAAGATAAAGGCTATGATGTAGTCTTCAATAAGGGAAAGGTTTTCCTTAGACACATGATCACTAGACAGGTGAAGTAGATCGGTCCACGAGTCAAGAACCTGTATTCTCTTGAGGTTCAAGATGCATTCAAAGCCTCGAGGAGAAAGGAAATTGATGGATACTTGGTGGTTAAGAGGGAGAGTACATTACCTCTCGACATGCAACCACAGGAGAAGTCTTAGACGATTGTGGAGGAACCACAATTAGTGAAGTAGTTTTAGGAGGTTGTGGAGCAGCCACAACTAGAGAAGCTGAGAGGAGACTAAGTGGAGGCATCCACTCATGTAGAGACCTCCAGTAGGGGGAAATTTCGAGCCAAGTGGGTAGAGGGATCACATGCATCCATACCTCTAGGTCGGAGGTGGTGCGATGTGGAGTGATAGTCCCAAGAAGGCTGGAATAGGGGCAGGATCCTTGAGGTACCCAACCTCTTTGATTCGAATTTGCTACGGGAGCCATGACGAGGAGTAGCAAGAATGACTGAGTGGGTAGATACAAATGCAAATGGAGCGACAAAGAGTGCTATAGTGCAGGAGTCCCAGGACTGTGTAGAGCTAGCAAGTTGCAACAATGCGAGAGGCACAAGAGTGTTGCACTAGTGCAGGATGGAACAGAGAGGTGTGCAATGGTGCGAGAGGCTGGAGCGTTGCAATATCTCAAAGGTCAGAGAGGGAGCACTTGTCAGTGGTAGAGGGAGATTCAACATCAGAGTATGTTTCTAGCCCAATAGAGAGGTCAGTTGGGATTTTTTTTTTTTGTTTCTAGAGTTGCTGGAGCATCCACACTTGGAAGAAGTGTTGTATGCAGAACATTCCAAAGGTTTAGGATTGGGTTCGAGTTGAAGCCTTTCTTATTGAGAGGAATTGTTGAAAATGGTAACAAGAAATGCTAAAAATAGAAGTGCTAAAAATAGCACTGCTATAAATAGGAGTTTTGGTACCAGTGCTGGACTGAGCAACAAGGAATGAAAAATGGAAGTGCTAAAAATAGCATTGCTATAAAAAGAATTTCAGGATGGATTCCAATTTTAGTTAGTCCCTGAACTAAAATTGAGAAGTAAAATTCGAATTTGATCTTAGCAATTGTTTGATTAATAATTAATTAATTCATCTTGAGTTAATTAGTTGTAGAAAATCAAACATGAAGTCTGTGTGGGGACATGCAATAGTTTCTCCATTGATTGAGGAATTTATCCATCAATTAAAGAGATAAAAATGAGTTGTAATATTGAGTTATAATTAGTTAGCTCAGTTAACTGAGTTAAGTCCAGTTACATTAGTTCCAACAATTTGTGGAATTAACTGTGAGTTCAGTTAGTGAATGCATGCATGCATGTAACTGCTGCACTTCAGAAAAATGAATATTCTCTCATAAATAACTCATGCATGTCAGTTCAGTCAAATACCCGTTGAGATCAAAGGAAGGGACAATGTACTATTAGTTGGAGGAATTTTCCTATAAAGGAAACTCATCCATGCAGAAGGAATTATCTCCTTCAAGTTTGTGCAGTTATTTCAAAGGTCAGAGTAGTGTGTGAGGGATTATTACACATAGGTGGCAGCTTGAGGACCGAGGAGAAACTGTGCAAGGAAATAGGAGGCTTGGAGGGCAGAGGAGAAGGTTTGTGAGAGGCCTTTGACTGTCAATGAGGAGCAGAGGGATTATACTGAGAGCTGGTTGGCATCCAAGCTAAGGATTTGTGTAATTTTGTGACTATTTTCCACTTGTATGATAATACAGAGATTGGGGTTTTAGGCTGAGGCTTTCCCCGAGTTATTTCTTCTATGTTAGGTGTGAATGATTTCTCATTCTCAGTTATATGTGTTCTCTTGATCTTGCTCAATTCGATTAAGCTTCCGCAAAGTGTTGTAGAAGTAGATCTTGTATTATGTTTTAGTATATTGCATAATCTGTTGACCTACAGTGAGAATTTCTACATGGTATCAGAGCTAGCTAATCTAAAGAGAAATTTCTACAGTCCACACCACAAATCTTCAAAACCAATCCTTTCAATGATTATGAACAACTCATCAATTGCATTGAATGTCACACAAAATGAGTCGAAAGCACATGCCTAAGAAAAAAAGGATCCTCATTCGAATGTTGCTATAAAGCACCATGGGAATTACATCCAAAATCATCCTTATTCATTGACTCCAATGGCTAAAAAACACACACCCCTGCTTGCAATGATGATTGACTCAATACCCATAACCCTACCATCATATCTATTTTGCGTGCAAATGTTGACTGCCAACCAGTACTCTCCATACATGTTGTATAAAAATATATCGCAAAATATGCATCCAAATTAGAAAAAAAAAAATCTGAAAGCTTCCACCACATGCTACGTAGAATTGTCCTCGCTTCACCCATTGCTGACCCAACAACATCTACATTTCGAAAATTCCTTGCAGAAACCCTTGTTGATCGTGATATTGGAGCACAAGAAACCTGCCATATGCTTCAAAAATTACCATCAAAATTGTGTAGTTGATCATTTTTCTTTAAGTGTAAGCCAAAAAATTTATATGCACCTTCCACAAACTAACACCACCTCTTCTACATCCCCACACATCATAGATACATATATCCAATGCCCATCTACCCTAGAATCCACATCACTTATAGAAGTAACAAGATCCTAGTCATATGATCCTCATCGCAAAACAAACAAATGGAAACTTTGACCTACAAAAGAAATTATTCAGGTCATACATGCTACTCCTCCATACCATCCACAAAAAAACCTTGTTATGTTGACTTTTGAAGAGTTGAACTTATGCTATACAAACCATTTCGCCATATTGTACAAGATATATGAGATTCTGCTGCAAAATTCATCACAAATTGGTAAACATTTCATCCATTCTACAAACCTTGGCATCAACACCGCACACTATCTGATATTGAATATGTTGCAAATGATAACTCAACTCTTCATGAATCCAATCCTCTAGACACAATGGAAATAAATGAATGGGAATTAATCTCCCAATTATACCCTACAAACGAGCTCATCATAAATGACCTTGACATGCTTGGTCTTTGTGGCTTTGATGAAAACCATAACTGGAATCATACCAGTATCCCATTAGATCTAAAAAATAATGCCATACAATTCATTGATAATAAACGCTCCATCCAATGCATTCTTCAAACACATCAACATATTTTGACGAGCCTTACTACATTATCTCCAATGCAAAGAAAAGCTCTAAATATTATTTCTAGTCATTTTTCTTAGAAGGATATTTTAACCGCTCTCAGAATGATAATACGGGCACTGCTTGTACAGGAAAATCCCTCCTTATTAGTTTCATCAAAGATATGCTCATAGCCCTTACAAGCCCAGAACCTTCACCGATCATGCTCCTCACCCCTACAGGCATTGCCACCTTCAACATATAAGCATAGGCAATCCATTTCGCCATCCACCTTCCTATAAGGATCTTACGCCCTTAGAAGGCAATGCTCTTACAAAATTCCAAGAAGAACTCAAGCATATAAGGTACATAGTAATCGATGAAATGAGCTTCATTGGGCCAAAGCTTCTCAGCCATATTGACGAACGTCTTCAAGACGCATTTCCACTTCAAAGAAACACTCCTTTCAGTGGTTGTCCCATTATATTGGTTGGTGATATCACCTAGTTACAGCCTGTCAAAGACATAGGTCTATATGCAGGCATGAGCCATAGAAGCGCACTGTGGAACATATTCAACACAATCATCACATTAGACACAATATTTCATCAACAAGGCGACAACATCACCCAAGTTACTTTCAGGAACATCCTCCAGAACATTAGAAATGCAAATCCAACAATTGACGACTACAACATACTCATGTAGTGTACAGATTCCTTCTTATGAGAAGATGAAATACATTCCTTCCATGATTCCATGCATCTATTTCCAACAAATGCTCAAACAACGGTCCATAATAAGAAAATGATAAAATCTCTAAACACTCCGGTCGCAACATCCATTGCTGAAGATGACAATACATATTCCAACATTTCCTCAGAAGACGAGTAGTTTGAGTGAATTGTGTTACTATGCAATGGCCAAAAACTGATGCTAACTTCCAACCTTTGGGTTTCAGCCGAACTTGTAAATGGTTCCTTTGGAGAAATTATAACCATATTTTACAAAGAATCAACTACACCTCTACAACTTCCAACATTTGTTGTCGTAGCTTTTCCTAAATACATCGAGCCTCCTTGGAATGAAAGAAATCCCACTCACTTTCCTGTTCTAGCAATAAAAAGAAATGGACATAAGAAAATTCTCCTAAAGATGCTTGGGCATTAACCATACATAAATATCAAGATATGACACTGCTAAAAGAAACAATTGACATTGGGAAAATTGAACGCCAGGGGCTCACATTCAAACCAATTGCAAGAGTATCTTCTCTACAAGATCTTCGGATTTGCTCCGCATTCAATTTCAATCGTTACAATAAAATGAAGGACAACAAAAATATTGCTTGCAGAAAACACGCAGAAGAAATTCTCCATTCAATGCCACCTGCAGACAATCTACACCAATCCATACGTTAACATCACCGAAAGGTTTCTTTTATTTATTAAGCTCAATCTATTTCATAACATACTTTTCATATCTTTGGACAATAATCAAATCTAATCATTATTAATACATGGTTGCAAATATTACATTTTCATTATATTTTTTATACACTTGATTCTAACATTTTCTTTCTTTTGCAACATGGCATATGGACTCAAAAATAACACAACTATATAACTATTGGGACGAAATTGAGGCATCAATACTTACATTTAAACATATATAAAACATATTTCTTCTAGTATCGAATCCAGCAGTACCATTATACCGCCTCTGTCCAACTATACAATTATTACTACAAATGAAACGCATAAAACATATTCATCAATGTGACAAAATGCAAAAAATACGAGAAGAATGGCAATCAAGAAATATGCATCTCCAATTACACAAATCTCCAATGGTGTTCCATATGCCATCGTTCACCTTGCATCTTCAACTAACAATATTTAATTCTCCATGACAAAGGTAAGTTCATTTCCATTTATTCCAATTCCATTTTAACGCAACTCACATGCAAACTATTACTAATAAATTTCCACAATTAATTTACATGTTATAAATTTTAACAAAATATACATTTTCCAGGTTCATTGCTACTTCTTCAGGTCTTCGATGCCTCCAACAAATTTCGATGCATCTTCAAATATGGAATGACAACCACAATGTTATTCACAATATTATATTTCTTTTCTCACCTCATCCATTACAATCTACTACTTGTATTTTTCAATTGAAACTTGAGAAAGGATGTTTTAAGATCAAGAGACATTCTTCGTTGCAGACATTGTACTTTCTATAAATTCCACCTAATGTATATCACTTGGCTTCATCTTCCACCATTACATGCAATCTTGTTTATTAAATATTATTATCAAATCTCTCCCATGTAAACTACTACTAATGAATTTCCACATTTAATTTACATATTTCATATATTAATAATACTTCTACATTGCTATAACAAAAAAAAAATTCAACTATAAAATGACAACCATGAGGTTGTTCACAATGTTGTATCACTATTTTAACTCTTTCATTACAATCCACTAGTATTTTTTAATAATGCCACAAATATGTAACATATGGAAAAACATAATCTCAAAAAAAAAATACCCTACAATAATGAACAAAAACACATTCACATAAACAACAACTACTCCATGGATATTGGATAACCTCTACATGACATTAACTATAACTCATTATCATCCACCATTGCTTTCAAGATTGTCCATTCAGATGTTGCTATTCTTCCAAACACTACTATTACTTACAAATTATCCATATTCAAAACACACATAACTAATATTTTCAACCGTAACTCAATATGATCCACCCCTTGCTTTCAACAATGTCCATTCACATGTCACTATTCTTCTACACACTAATTTCATTTAAAAAATATCCTACACAGAACTAACAATTTCAATTGAAACTCATTATCATCGACCTTTGCTTTCAACAATGCCCATTTACATATTGCTATTCTTCCATACTCTATGCCTTACTGCATTTCATTTGCAAAAAAATGCTAATTTATTGACCTATAAAATTTCGGTGTTTAGAATCTATTTGCAAATAATACCATCAATCTTAACCACACATAATAGGCCAACCCAAGAGTAAGTACAAGGTACCACTGCAACAATCTTTCTCTAAATAATGTAAGTGTGTCAAGCGAAACTTCTCATTCTGTTCGCTTGGCGTACATCAATTTGCCATAAACTGAAAGCATGACAAGCTGTGCGTAAATGCATGCTGGTCACGCCATAGTTTTCATCAGTCGATTCATTCCTGACATAAGTTGATTAAAGCTAGCCATCATAACAAGGAACAAAGTTGATTGCAGAAAATTATTTATAATGGGGACCAATCGGAGTATCAATGGACGTTGGATAATGTTGGCCCTCATCATTTTTGAGTGCTGTTCCATTGGTGCCATTGCCAGATTTTTTGATTTCTATTATTTTTTTAACATGTATTTTCATCACGTGATTCCTGAATCTCAAATTCATTTTCAGCCTTATTCTTTATTCTTGTGTACGTATGATGGTAATTCATTGCTTGTAAATATAGTGGCCTGGTTCATACTGTGATACTCGTAGGGGATGCTGTTACCCTTGCTCTGGGAAGCCCGCTTCTGAATTTTCCATTCATGGTCTCTGGCCCAACTACAACAAGGGCCAACTACAACAACGGTAAATTGCCGCAGTTCTGTGGTTCATCTAGAGAGTTCAGATACTCAAAGGGAGTGGTATGGTTAATTTTATATGGAAAATTTTAAGGAAGCAAGTGGATCAATTTTTCATAATTTCTTTTAAAAAAATAGATTTCCTAATTTCTTTTTTTATATAAAAATGCTTTGCTTAAATTTTACAATATAAAATTAGTTTATTTTAAAAATACCAACATTATATAGAGTAAAAAGAAAGAAAATTATTTTATTTCTTTTTCATGTTCGATGTATTTGACCTTTTTTCTGTGAAGCCTCACAATAAATGCTCCCAACTTTTGGACAAACATCTGGCTAAATAGATTATCTCAAGAGCTAGTTGCCAACATATCTGCTTAACTTTCCCCATTGTCTTTGAAGGTCTCACATTTTAAAATGAAATGCTTTTCTATTTCCACTTTTCTTAAAGAACAAA
The DNA here is from genome assembly GCA_000404065.3 of Pinus taeda. Taxonomy (NCBI): domain Eukaryota; kingdom Viridiplantae; phylum Streptophyta; class Pinopsida; order Pinales; family Pinaceae; genus Pinus; species Pinus taeda. The sequence goes on from APFE030756964.1 coordinate 49,832, forward strand.
AAATGCATATTCTTTCATCCCACACTTTTTTTGGCCTTTTCCAGCATCCTATTTCACAATGGAGTCCATGAGAATAACCCTTTAACTGAGCAATAATAATTTTGGCTCTCTAAGAGATATTGGCCCTCTATGTATGCTTTTGGTTGATGACTATGAGTGAGATTAAACACTTCAATATAATACTTTTTCTTTCTTCCTAGCTCCTTATCCCAAATATACTTGTGGAACTTATCCATAACAAAAGCTTTTGTCTCTTTGCGGTTTATGGTACACTTGTTCACGCAAATGCCCATTTACTAAACCATTTGTTATTTTGTTATTTTTCTGCATCCAAATATATATTAAATCATTATAAATTTGATTAGTCTTACAACTACATTAATAAACATTTTATAATTTACATATAAAAAACTATCAAAATTAACTAATATTTTTAACCTTCAAATACTTTTCCCCTGTACTTCTATTCTCTTAACCTACTAAAAAATCATTTTTCGTCGTTCTATTCTCTTAACTTACTAAAATTAGGTTCATGAAATAAAATATAACGTTTGGCTTATATATATTGTGGAAAGTATTTGCAGGTTTTAGATATGGAGGAGGAGCTAAACAATTATTGGGGGTCGTTAAGTTGTCCAAACAGCGATGGGCACAAACTCTGGGTACACGAATGGGAGAAACATGGCACTTGCTCTCTCAATCTTATGAACATTCATACTTCCAGAAGGCTCTGTCCTTGAGACAAAATATAGACATTCTTGGGGCTCTTAAAGCTGCAGGTGATCACATATCATATCATGAGGTCACTCTCAGATTAGTTCTGAGAAACAAAATTAGGATGTGTAATGCTAATTTGTAGTATGTTTTCAGGTATTAAACCAGATGGAAGGGAATACAGTTTGAAAGATATCAAGAAGGCCATTAAGCAAAGCACTGGCGAGCTCCCAGGAATCGATTGCAACACAAGCGATGAGGGAAAGCATCAAATATATCAGGTGTATGTGTGTGTTGATAAATCTGACGCTTCCACTGTTATTGAATGCCCCATTTATCCACACAGCAAATGCCCATCCATGGTTGTGTTTCCACCTTTTGGGGACGATCAGGAGGACCGAGGTGGTTACGCAGGCGGAATAGAGGAGCTGTAGATGTGGAGAAGCATCATTCTTTCTTCATTTTAATCAATAAATTTTCCGATTTCAGCTTGACGTTGTGTAGTTTCGGTGGCTTCTTGAATTGCAGTGCATGTTTTGCACGATTCAATTTCCCTGATGCTGTCAGGTTTCCTAAGACGCAACATTAGATTTCATTGTTTAAATATGGGAAAACCAAGTTTGCAAGGAAGTTACGACATAATTATTTAAAAATATTAGAAAACTATTTGCCACTCTATGAATTACGTTACGATATTTCATTGTTTAAATATGGTAATACCAAGTTTGCAAGGAAGCTACGATATATTTATTTAAAAATATTAGAAAACTATTTGCTACGTTACGATAGATATATTCAACACAGTTCAGCAAAGTGTACGAGACACTTGGATAATTTTTTCAAAGAGACAAAATAAGTGTCTCTTTGTGGGCACACATTTTAAAAACTTATTGAGACAAAACAGAAAATAAATATTAATTTTATTAATTATTACTATAATGTAAATTAAAAATATTGGATTTAGTTATATTTATAATTTTTTAATTATAAAAATGTTTTATTATATTAATTAATAATATTATAATGTAAATTTAAATATTGGATTTAGATATAATTTAATAAAAAATTTAATTACAATATTATTTTATTATTTTTGTGGTTTATGAAGTTGTATTGAAGTAGAAATACTATTAATTCTTCAATAATTTATATATTAAAAATATATTATCAATTTAATATATATTTAAGAAATAAAATATTATAATATTTAAATTTTATATGAATTGTAAAATAATGATGATTAATACTTATTAAAAAAATTTAGTTTATCAAATTTTAAAGAAAATAAGTGATTATTTGGAATTCTTTATAATTTTACTTCAAAATGAAAATATGTATAATATTTTAAAAGTCAAATATGTATGTATGGCATTTTAAAAGAAAGTGTTTTTCATTTTTAAACCTCTTAATGCTATAAAAGTGATTACTCTTTCATCCCAAAGTCTTTGGAAATTGACCAACTCCATATTTCACTACTAAGTTCATGAGAAATATTTCTTATTTTAGCAACTCTTGTTTTGGTCTTTACATTGTTCAATATAGAAACATATTTTTGATTTTTTATATTAGTATCACCTCTTAATATTTTAATTTTCTCTTTTCGTCTTATTCTTTATTACATAGGATTTTCTCCTTAAACTTTGATATAATGGTGTTTTCAATATTATCCCTATTTTGCAAAATGATCTCTTAGTTTTTTCCGCAATGGTTTAGTCTTTTTTCCCCAATGGTTTGGTCTAGGCATCCTTATGTTATCCCTATTTCAGTAAAGTTGGGTTTGGAAGGACTTTGAAGTAAATTTATGAACCTTTTTGTTTTCCATGTTTTTGTCATTGTTGTGAAGTTAGAACATTTGTATTACTTTAAAAAAGATTGATATAAACATATATCACCTCCTACAGTGTCCCACTTGGGAAATTAGACCACCAACATAAGTTAAAAGTTTTAAGATTACTAATTAAATTTTCCATTTGATAGTCTATCAAAAAGAAATTGCGACTAATAAAAAAATTAAACTCTAAACTAATAAACATGCTAATGAAATTTGGATTAAAGAAATTCTGCTTTAAGTGACTAGCTTGCTTGAACTTCATTTTGCAAAAGAATTCACCTAAATTGATGGTTGTGGCTCACAATAATTGCGAGATGAGGAAAATTCAAGATTCATCAAGTTCTTGGAAATGGTTATGACTTTCCTATTGAGCCTATCAATTTCGTCCATCAATTTTTCCATACAGATGATTAATTCTTGTTGGGCATCAACTCTATCAATTAGGACTATGTCCATGAGAGTCTTGATATGCTAGTATGTATTAATGGTCTACATATAGTAGGTTGTTTTGGCTCTGATGGAATTCCCCGCATCTAGAATCCAATACCTGGTGTCTTGGTCAACTTGTATATCCAAAATGTAACGTCCTGATTTCCTGACCTGCTCCTCTACATCAAAGATGACCCTTTGAACTTCTGTAGGGATGATATCCCTATATCTCTCTATTATTTTTTGTGTTATTTCCTAGGCCCAAGTATGATGGAAAAAGAAGGATTGTGCTCAGATGTATAGAAAAACCGGGTCACCCTCTTCATCCACTTCGCTAAGGAGCATAGAGTCGATGCCTAGCTATTGAGTTAGACCTTAAGCTGGGGGGTGTGGGAAGAAAATATGGCATGGCAAGGAGGGGAGTAGGAATCTAGAGGGTCTGGGTAGGAAAATCGAGAAAATGCTAGGAGAAGGCTTAGAGAACCAGTTAAAGGGAGTACAATTACATATGTGAAACAAGGTTAGCTCGGGAAAATATAGAGAAGGGAGGTGACAAAGTGATGTAGAGATCTAGTGGAATTATTGCGGTTTACTAAAAGTAGTAGAGCTACTAACCTATATCCATGCTTTACACAACAATCCTTAAACCAAATTAACAATGCTCTGCTTAAAATGAAAAGCTTCTAGACTTGGCATAGAGGTATCATCTCTGACAAAAATAAATGCAAAAATATCAACAAATGATCTCCCATCTGGATAATATCCAAGTAGAAGAACACTTGAAAACAAATATGGACAACGCTAAACTTTTAGTGGCCAATGGCCATTCAACTACAAATCCTATCCATTCGAGAAGAAGATCAAACCATCACAAATCATTCTAGTAAATTTATCTTTGCATTGACAATTCGATGATCCCCAATGTTGTTGGAACATTAATTTAGGGTTCTCTTATTTTTTTAAAAGATCAAGGCAAGAGTTAAACTCATAAACGACCTCCAGCATACAAAGATCCTTGTAATGCCTTGGAAAACTGAGATTGAAGCGATTTTCCTCATAGAGTAGCAATTAGATTTACAATGAAACTGAATTGGTTATTCATTAGCTAGCTCAACAATTTAGAAGCAAATATTTAAAAGCAACGATGCTCTCCATTTAACATCAAATCCATGATGCCCTTTGTAACAACCCATTTATAAAGTTAAGAAATAATAAAAACAATTAACTAATATAAAGTTATGAACTTTATATTTGTTATAATCTTAATAACTTTTATATTTTATTAATAAACTTTATATTTTATAAATAAATATTAATAAACATTATGTTTATAAACCAACCTTATATCAAGAAAAATAATATATATAAACCAAACTTATAAGTAAAAAAAGAAATTTTAATACCTAAATCTCAATAAACCAAACGTAATATGTTAAAAGGCAAACCTGTAAATTCGTAATAGATGATGAAGGAGCTTCTGGTCTGAGAGAGGGGACAGAAGCGTGGCAGTATGGAGGGAGGCAGCGGGTTGCATGCGGGGGGAAGGGGGGGGGGGGGGCGGCCACCGCCATACCTGTAGCTATAAAACACGGGAAGGAACAGAAGGCAGGGGGGCAGGAAAACACAGAGGAGGACAGAGGGCAGAGAAAGAACGAGGAACGAGAGCTTTGATTGACCTGAGGTTCTGCGCACGGGAGCAGTAAGCTTCACAGAAGCTTGCTGGATTGGCTGGGAGGAATTGGTTTCCCAGTAATCGAATCAGCTTCAACAGGAGAACAGGAGCATACAACAGATCAGTCGACAATAGTTCAGGTAGGTATTCATTATTTTTTTCGGTTCTTGTATTTCAGTTTTTGAGGTTCTTACACCCTTTCCTTTCACATGCTTTATTTCACTAAGTTCAAACTAGATTGGCATTTCAGCAGAATACAAAGAGATGATGTCTCTGTTTCTTTATTCCATCTATCACACACTTAAGAATATAATTTTCACATTAAAATACACAAGAAGATTGTTCCAAATATGAACTAATAGGATCTCCAACTAACTGTTAGATCCTCAATTCTATTTTAAGTAAGAAATTTCATAATTTTCCCTTCAAAAACATGAGAGCCCATTTGGAAATAAAAACCGTAATAAACACATACTCAACACTAATATTAAGGAAATGACTCTAACAAACTCAACTCAAATAAATTAAACTAGACTTCTAGAAGTCCAATAACATAAATTGATTGATGCCCCTGTATCACAGAGGTAGATGAAAATAGAACCAAAGAAAGGATGAGAAGTCACTGGGCCAAAGTAAACATGCCCCCCATAATTAATAGTCCTAGAGATGGGATATAAAACAAAAATCCAGAAATCCTGAGTTCTAAGTTCAATACTACGAGCACGAAATTTGAATCGAAGCTCAATCCCAAACTAAAATGATAAATAGAAAAAAAATATGATGGCTAAGAATGCTGCAAATTGTGCCAAGGGTGAAGTTTCCCCTTTGGAGTAATTTCTAACTAATAATTACTGCAAGTCATGCATGCATCAAAGCATCCATAAGTATGCTTTCTAGGACAAGCAACTCCATAAAAGCTCTTGGTGACCCATGGATGGCGGAATGAATTCATGCAGTGGATGCCATGCAAGGTGTATAAATTATTAACTGTCCATCTTGTGTCATAATATTACAACTGGCCTCCATATATTTACATAATAGCCTCCAAAATTCCCTTGCAAGTTGATTTCTAGACATATTTTCCTTCTTTTGAGTTCCCCATGCTTGGTTTCAATTTCTATGCAAGCTACCACATGCATGTCTTCATGGCTTCCTGGGCGTGATGTATAAGTGTCAATGTAGGCTGCCATTTGGAGGGAAGCTTTCCCTCTTCATTTAAATCTACAACTCTCATCATGAACTAAGGAGGGGCGCCCCTCATATAAACACCCTTGGTGGTGACTTTGGTTTCCATGTTTTTATTTAACTTTTTCTTATACATTATGTATCATAGATTTCAGTGGGGGAAGACTTACCTTTTTGAGGAGGACAATATAAGTTGTATTTTTGTTAATTTTAAGATTATAGATATAAAATTTTTGGATTTGTTCTATAAGAAATTCTATCTTTTCTTATAACTCGCTAAAGATATTGTATTCTCAAACTTCACATCCATATAAACTAAAAAAAACTAATTATAATATCAAGGGCCAAATTTATAATAAACTCTCCATTCTTTACTTTTAATTCAATATAATAATTTCAATATAACTTATAATGAATATCACTTTTACATTACATATCTAGTATTAGATTAATACAAAATTTGAAATTCTATAACCTAAAAGAAAAATAAAAAAGCCAAGCATTTTCACCATTTCCTTATGAGTATATTGTAACTTATAAGATTTGTGAAAAGGAAAAAACATATTCCAATGTGACACTAATTTCTTTACCTAATAAAGGGAGTTCTGAAGTAGCAAGTCCCTACCCATGTCAATTGAGAAAGTAAAATCCACTCTCCTAAATGCAAAATTGAAAAAGGTAAAAGCAGTTGAAAAAAGTAAAAGTCACTCTCAAGAATGCAAAATTGAGGGCTGGGACAAGATTTAGAATTCTCTGATCAAGAAAATGAGAGTAGCTGTAGTGCTCTGAATTTATCAAGAAAATGAGATTAGCTGTACTGCTTTGAATTCATTGAAGTTTAGTTTTGCAGGTATCTTCAAGAAAGCTCGAGACTCAACCAATCACTGGTTTAGTAGAGCATGGGGTGATCTCACCAGATATGGATCATCTATAAAAAGACAAATCTAGAAAGCATGTCCCAGTTGGGTACTTGACACAGAAAATGTCAAATAATGTTCTCAAGTAGTGAGTAGCAAGTTTATATGCCATAGACTTTTATGTTTTGGCCCTTGATAATAGTTCCCATCATGGTATAAACATGGTTATCAAATTTATTGAAGACAAACATGACAACTCTGCTATTGTTTTGCCACTAACTAAACTGCAGTTGGAACTGTACCTGAAATATGGCATTGGCAGAAAATAAGGTGCCAAAAGAATTAATACAATCTATTATACAAAAAGTTTCCAAAGAAAACAAGCAAATAATATCAATCCCAAGTGCCCTTTGTTTAATAATGAAACTAATTAGAAATCAGCTAGTTTATACTAAAATAAACCAACCTTACAGACATTTGCTAGTGAAAATCCAAATGGAATAACTACAAAACAAAACAATCCAGGTTTCAATAGATTATGTACAAATACAAATACAAGAATTTGGCCAATTTGACTAAGTTTTCAAAGAAATTTTAGCACTAGTAGCTAAACATTTTTACGATATTATAACATCACCATAATGGGATTAGAGCCTGATGCACTTAGCTTATATTACAAATTAGAGCTATATGAAAACCTTAACCATGTTAGTATTAGCCCTTGTAACAAAGCTAGTGATATCACTTTCCCATCTATTGCAGTAATGGTGTTTTCTCTTCAGTTAATCAAAATGAAACCATTAACCTTTGCTTACTATTACTTGTATACATGTGTTCATCCCATTGTCCTTATATAAGAAAATATATAAGCTTAATATGAGTTGAATATAACTACAGAGTTTATCATGGGTATAACTTATCTGTAATTAGTCATGTAACTTCTTACGCGAATAAGGTAACTAGTACCAATCGTATCACTTAAGTAATAGCTCTTACATATTTTCAACAGTCACAGATCAAGACTTGGTTAATGTTACACCAGGTGGAAGGAATCTTTGGCCAGTTCCTGGGGTGTAGTCTTCCAAGGAAAGAGGGAATTTGTGGCATTATGTTGTGAGGGCTTAGCATGTTTTTACTTCATCTGATAGGAAGAGCTTTGGTTCTATGCAAGCAGAAGTCTATCATTCAATTGGTGGTTCAAGGAATTTATCTATCATGTTGGGTGCAATGGGTCTTATACTTAGAAAAAGGAGGGTTATAGAGCTATATATCCCATGGTCCTAGATAACCTTGATAAAAAGCATGATGTCGTTGTATGCTTTGAAGGAAATTATAAAGAGATTGGAGAATAATCCTTGAAGTGTTTAGGTTTGGAAGATAGGGGTTTTTATAATAAGGGTATTTCAGTGGACAATAGTCCTAAAGGGATTTTCCTAATGAATAGGCCCATGTTGAGAAGGAATTTCAGTCAAATATCCTTCTCAAGGAAGCCTGAATAAAAGCCCTTAAGCCTATTAGAAAGTCAAAGTCTCAGTTAAGTAAGGTTGAAAAAAAGATTTTGTGGTTGAAACAGGGATTTTGGAAGGGGGGAAGTATTAAACAAGGACGTACCATCCTCTGTCAGGATCAAATCCTATATATCCTTGGAAAAATCCCAGGCAAAGAGGGAAGGAAAACAACGAACAATAAGTGGGGTCCTTAGAGAAGGCAAGACCGAAAAAAGAGTGCCCAAATGATCATATTATCCTTTAATTCTAGAGGGGACGGGGGTGACTTCTTGAATTGGAAAAGTAAAGTCCATAATCAAGTACTGTATAAAGTAAGGTTCATACAATGTTAAATTTATACATTAGCAAGATACACCAATACTTATGATCCTATGTTGAGAAATAGTGAAACACACTCTGTACTAATAAGGCAAACAAAGTCCATGTTAAATAAACTTACAAGCTTTAAAGGGTGACCTTAAGAAAGTATGGTTTTACAGGTAGGAGAAACATGCATAAGCATGCACAAAGTTAAGTAACCTAAAAATGCAAGCATAAGCTGTTATGAGTTCTCGTTTCAAACTCAAATTCTTTCTAGAGATTATTTCTTTCAACCCATAGAGAAACTTAGAGATGCATTTTATATAACATAAGAATTAGTAATCAACAAGAAAGTAGTGCCAAAAATTACCACAAAAGAATATGCATGTTAGATTCAATCTTGAAAAATGTCTCAGATGGTCTTTTTCCAACACTACAAATCCTTTGAAAACAATGGTTCCTTGAAAATATTTCAACAGCCATGTAACAAATCAAGTATAGATGAAAAAATATCTGGAGCCATTCTTTGGTAAATGAATGGAAATATCATTTCCATTGTTATCTCATGCAATTGGGATTCTTAGAATAAGTGAAATACTTGTACTATCCCTAAATAATCAGTGGTACTTGGAATATGATGATTATCACAACGTGAACCACAATGTAAGGGTAATCAAGCTTACTTACTTGATCTCTCTATAACTAGAGCTTATTGATTATGTCTATACTTACTGGTCACTAGCTTAAGTAAGATATTGTATATTTGTAATTAATGATCACCTATCAAGGTTGTGCTCATATTTTACAATGGTAACAACTCATATCCAGTAAAGGTAATGGTTCGTATAAGCTTACAAGATCATGTAGAGTAACTACTTAGTTAGAGTCATAGTTTTCATTGGTCACTAAGTTACAGTCGAAGCAATACAACATGGAAGATCTTCTTTCTATCAAATTGAAACCTCTACTAGTCTGTAATGATAGTGATTTTATTAGGTAAAGTAAGTAACACTTGTTTCTCTATAACTACTTACTACTGGTTCCATTGATATGGCTTACATTATACTCAATACTCTATCTTTATTACTCCCATGGTTAATAAGTACTACCTATATTAGTGAACACTAGTTAGAATAGAGAAGCTTTGATTACGTGAATTCAACACATTACACAATACATGATATGTTTAAATACAACTTATAAGGAGTAACAACTTTGAATAGACAAGATTAATACTAAGAAACTTAGATATGTTGAAGCTGGTAATCAAGCTATCAGTATAATGATCTTGGTATAAGTAATACATAGCTTACATAGGTAATCCTAGTCATATATGTTACAATGGTGAGACTAATTACTACTCTTCCATGTAAGTATACATAAGCTATATCCTTAATAAAGTAGAATCAATCATAATACAGTATAATCCATAAAAATTTGTAATAATGTTCATTATTGGCATAGTTGGAGTCAGTGAATCCCAATAATGTGGTAATAGCTGTAAAAATGAACCTGATCGAAGCATAATCGTAATCAATACTTCACCTTTATTGATAAGAGAACATGTAGTACTTATCTATATGGACATGTTTAAGCTATAGGTCTCTAAAGGTAATAATACTCAATAAATGGTTGCTATATCCTTATTTATAATATGGTGCTTAATAGTTATGATCAAATCCCATAATAACTAGTGTTAGAAACAAGATATGGAGCTATACTTTTCATTGTCGTTGATGTTTCATTTCAACATCCAATTACGCGCTATTTGGTTGAGGACCTCCTAGTGCGTGACTTCAAAGTCAACTTTGCCTTCTCCACAAGGGGGCGGGGGGGGGCCTCAGCATGACAGCATAGTAGTTAAAGGTCTGCCTGAGTGAATGCATAAACATTTAGATGTAAGCCACTATTATGTTGGGATCCATCACTCATGATCCAAAATGCTAGTCCAAACATAATGATATTCCAACGCTAGTCCAAGATCAAAGGAATGTAACACTTATTTTGAACCCTACAACCTGGATGTACCAATATCACACAAGCATGAAAATGACTTGTAAAAATGAAGAAGGATTTTTACACCAAAAAGAATGAGTTTACTCAGTAATCGATGAAGTAACATCCTAACTAGGATCATAGCAGGCTTTGGATCTTATTCTGGAGGGAGAAAAAATTTGATAGTACCTATTGAAAATAACAAAAGGATGAGCTTTAAAAAGATTGGGAAAAACATTACCTCCACTAGAACTCTCTCCTCTCCAAGCCATGGTGGGAAGGAATTTTGCTGGAATAGGAGTGTCTTGGTTCCTTCCCCTATGACAATTGAATATGTGGGGATAGTAAAACAAATTACCTCCACTGGAATACTCTCCTCTACAAGCCATGTTGGGAAGGAATTCTGCGAGAATAGGAGTATTCTTGCCCCTTCTCTCTAGGACAAGCAACTCCATAAAATATCTTGGTGACCCATGGATGGCGAAATGAATTCATGCAATGGATGCCAAGCAAATGTTGAGAAATCTAGGGTGTTCAATGTTAACAATTTCTCTGCTTGATAATTGCTTGTGATATGCTTGTTCTTCTTTTACTTATGATCTTTCACTTTTTTAGCTTATTAGTGTGTTCTTTTCATCAATACAATTATCAAAATAAAGACAAGTGACACAAAATATAGGCTTCTCTAGCCAGGGCCAAAACCTCTCACCACTGGAGAGGAAAAATCGATAAAATTCTTCTTCTAGATCTTCAATTGATAAGTATCAAGACCATGAAACTGAACCCTTGAATATAGTATCCTTCCAAGACACTTGTCACGCACCTTGATCTATTTCTCCCATCTTTGTCTTTCCTCCTAGAGAAACCCAGTCTCTATCTTTTTGTACTGCACCTCCTTAGCTTCCCTAGAGAATATTGCTCTCTAGTTCTTCTAGAGAGAACCTCAGCCCTACTTTGATCACTTAGTAGAGTTTCTGTCTTGCTACCCCAGACGAGTCTGCTGCCCAAACTTTGCACTGTCTAGAAGAGTTTTCTGCCCATATTTTTCACTTCCAGAAGATTTTTCTGCCTAGACTTCACACTTCCTAGAATATTCTTTGTTGTACCTAGTAGATGTTGACCTAGAAGAATCTTCATCCTTCCCTTTTGCTTCTCCTTCTTCGTCCTTCTTCTAACCCTCTTTCTTCTGCCTTCTTCTTCGCACTTTTCTAGTGAGTTCTTGTACAAATGATGTTTATTCAAATGAGGATGAGTATAGGCTGACTTGACAGCTAGATTTTAGGCCAACTTCATCTTGCAGCTTCCTCATAGTTTGTAGGCCTACTTGAAGGGGTTTGGTGATAAGTTATTGGAGGATACTTTACATAGAAAATATTTACCTCTTGCCAAGTGTAACATGACTTCATTTACATGACAATGGCTCTTTTATGACTAGATGAGTAAACCTTAAAGACTCTCAATGGGAGTCCTCAAAAACAAAATTCCTTTCTCATGAAACCCGTGAAGCAAGTCAATATAATAATTTCCCTTTTCTTATTTACATCTCTTTACATAAAATCATAATTACATGTCATTATGAAGACCCAACCTAGTTACACCTTTCAACACTCCCTCTTAACTAGGAAGGAATTCATAATGTACCTTAGACTTTCTCAATCTGAATAATTTCTCTTACGAAGAATTCGGATTTGTAACTCATTTGTATAGCATCATACCAACCAACATTTATATAGCAAGGCCTTGACTAAAAAATCTATCTTTCCATATAGCAAAATGCTGGCGAGATAAATGATTTATAGACATCCTCATCGTTGTCTCTCTCAGAACATACCCCACCTAGGTTCTCTTAGGATATTTTCCATGAGGACTATTCCTTTCTTGCACTCCCCAGTCCCCAAAAGAATACCGGTTCCCCATGACTACTCTTCCTTGGGATTCCCTAATTCCCATAAGAACATTGGATGCCAAATGATTATGCAATCCTCCATTTTGTCTTCTCAGGTGAAGCACAAAAAAACATGTCTATTTCCCCTTCTTATACCAGGAGGTTTTATTCCTTTTATGTACTCATTCCTATCATAGAGGAATGTACCTAAGCTTCAGGCTTAGAAATTTATGAGTTTCTTCCCAGTAAGAAACTTCTTCTCAGGCTCCCTCTTAACCAGGGACCTATAGAACACTTAGATGCATGAAGAGATCCTTTCTTCAATGCCATGAATTTATTTTAAGGAGTCTTAAACTTTTTGGAATTTCTGTATATAGGGCACAAATCATCCATTACTTTTATCCATGACTTAGTCATGTCCCTAACTCATCAGAAAGTGATCCATCATATTTTCCATCTGGATTTGCTTCATGTCATTTTGGTTTCATGCCATATTTTTGGAAGAACATTACATCCTTCCATATGGTTTGCTTGGAAGTCATTCAAAAATCTTCCCTTTTTTAGTTCTACACGATCCCAACCAGATGTGACTTAAAAAATAATCAACGTACACTTAAAATTAGAAATGCCTTTGTGATGATCTTTCACCATAACATCTTCTTTTAAATACCAACATCCTGCATGCATATTGACACATCTCCCATAGATGTTCAGTGTCAAGGGTATCTATCTTTTTCCGACTTCATCAAAGCCTTCACATCCTTCTAGGAGATCTTCTAGTCAAATATTCTTGGACTTCAGATGTTGATTGCCTTCTACCTTTGTTGCATATTACTACCATCTCTTCCTGTCTTTTCACACACTTCATTCCCATGGTATTCCAATTAGAGTTCCTCAATCGTAGTTAACCACCTCATACTTCATACGAGGACATATTATGTTGATTTCATCTAGTGTGACTCATGCCTTCTAACATTCTTTCATAGGAGGAGGTTCCCTTCTTCTCTAGATCAAATTGTAACCATATGAATTTCATAATAATCCATGTGAACATACCTCATTTTTCTTTCAGCCATCCAAAATTCCTGTAGTAGCTTCATCTAAAGGGACTTTATCCTTCAGACCTGCTTTCCTTGTCGTGTCATCATATTATTCCTTGCATCCCATAAGTTGAAAACTTTTTCTTCCTTTCTCTATCGGTGAGTCCTTTGATGAGAATTCTATTAGAGAAACTTGAGGATATTTTATGTCCTCATCTGGAAGATGTTTTCTTCTATGATGAGCCCAATCGATGATATTTTGTTTCTTATAAATACTCACGAGGTTTCCTAAAATCTTCCTAATTAGTAGGATTTGGACCAGGCATACTTTCTTCCCATGTCACGAGATCTTAATTCTAATGCTTTTATCACAATGCTTCCTTCTAATACATCCTATCTTCTTTTACAATGCTTCCTACATATAACTTATAAGTGAAATAAACCTTTTAATGAAGAAGATCACCTTAGTCATCTTTCAACTTCTACCTTCTTACACTTCTTTGTCTCAGGTTCTTTTACTTCCTTAGTAGAGTAGTCTTCTTCCCTGCCCCTCTTTCGATTAGGACAATATTTTATGTAGTTTCCAAAGTTGTGACAACCATAACATCTTAATTTAGACATATTCTTCCTTTTCTTCTCTGGAATACCAAACTTTTCACATCTTTCTTTTCGCTTTGACACTAATTGTTTCCTTCTTTCTGATCTTTCTTCACTTTCATTCTTCATCCCGTCTCCTTCTACCTTGATGAGAGCCCATAACCTGATGTATGGGATAGCTTCCTCTTCTCTAGTGGCAGTTACCTTTTTCATCAATTAATGCATTTAGAATTGTTGAGAGTATTTCGTTATCTAATACTCTGTCTCCCAAATCCTTTAGTTTTTCTTTTATTTGAGATGCCTGAGAGAGGCATGGTGATACCTCTTCATCTAAGTTCAACTTATGAAGTTTAGATCTTAGAGTTAAGATCTTTTCTACCGTGATTCTAGAGAAAATTTATTCCATCTTATCATATATTTCTTTAGATGTTTCTAGCTTTGATACATAGGAAATAAGTGAATATTTGATGGATTCCTTGAGTACCTTTTGAGCCTTGAGATCATTTTGTTGAAAATAGCAACAAGAAAAGATAAAAATAGAATCCAGAATATTCCAATTTTAATTTGTCCTTGAATTAAAATTCGAATTTAGTCTTACCAGCTGCTTGAAAAATAATTAATTAATTCATCTTGAGTTAATTAGTTGGAGAAATTCA
>APFE030756964.1:66889-116972 GCA_000404065.3 Pinus taeda
GCATGCAAAACATTCCAAAGTTACAGGATCGACTTCGAGTTGAATTCCTTTCTTGTTGAGAGGGAGTGTTGAAAATAGCAACAAGAAATGATAAAAATAGAATCCAGAATATTCCAATATTAATTTTTCCTTGAATTAAAATTCGAATTTAGTCTCACCAGCTGCTTGAAAAATAATTAATAAATTCATCTTGAGTTAATTAGTTGGAAAAATTCAAGTTAGAAGTCTTTTTGAAGTCATGCATTAGTTATCCCTTAAATTAAGGAGATTATCCCTTAATTAAGGAGATAATATTGAGTTGTAATTAGTTAGCTCAATTTACTAAGTTAAGTCCAATTATATTAGTTCCAAACTGTTTGAGGAACTAATTGTGAGTTCAGTCAGTTAATGCATGCATGCATCCAACTAGTGTACTCCAGATAACTGAAGATTCTCCCATCAGTAACTCATGCATGTCTATTCTGAGAAAGACCTAGTTGAGCTAAATGTCAAGGGCAATGTACTATCAATTGCATGTCTTCTCCTACAAAGGAAACTCACGCATGCTTAAGGATTAAGGTTCCTTGATGATTGCACAATTTTGACAGTGTGTGAGAGAAATGTTCCACTGGGTGAAGGAAAATCATCCCAGAGGAACTGCGCAAGGAAATAGGAGCTTGGAGGGCAGAGGAGAAGGCTTGTGAGAAGCCAAGTTTGCCTGTGAGCATCAAGGAGGATTGTACTGAGAGATGGCTAGTTGTGAGAGCTAAGGCTTTGTATAATCTTGATGTATTTCCACCTTGTATGATAATACAGATAGTGGGGTTTTTTTAGCTAAGGCTTTCCCCTGAGTATTTTCTATGTTCATGTGTATTGATTCTTCTTCTTCTGGTTATATGTGTTCAGCTCGATCATTCTCAATCTTTAAGCTTCCACAAATTGATAATAGAAGTAGCTTATAGTATTTTTCTTTGGTATATTACATTATTGGGTTAATCTATAGTTAGATTTTCTACATGGTCTTAGAGGTAGATTTGTAGATAATTTGCAGCATTTCTACATGGTATTAGAGCTAGCTGATCTATAGAGAAATTTCTACACATTTTTCATGTATTTCAATAATGCTCGTTCTTCGGTTGGGGAATTTCCCATGAACATGATCAATGACTTCATTTACTTCAAGGACAATGTCTATCCTATTTTTCCAAGCAAGGAAGTTTGATGCCCCAAACAACTTTTGATATTATTTTAAACATGAAGTCATTTTCCTAGATTGTATTATAATAAGAGGTACTTACTTCAGAAGATCAAATATTCAAATTTGATGATGAACTTGTTTCTTCTTGCTTCAAGTTTTTAGGAGAGGGGGGACTGCCTTCTATGAGATCTTTGATTCAAGAGAGAGAGGATTGACTTTTAATTCAATATTTCTTAGAGCTTCCACTTCCTTTGATGATGTGATGATACCTGAAATGATTCTAGGGTTTCTGCTTCCTTTTTGAAGATGATTTCAAGATTCTCACTTTCAATCTAGGGTTTTGGTTTGATGAGAATCTAGATTTCTTTCTTGATAATCATTGACTTACTTCGATTCATCCTTTGGAGATTGATTCTTGTGTGTCAGCTTGTTTTGTCTGCCCATTCTTGTCTTCAACACCTTAGCTCCAATACCATGTTGAGAAATCTAGGGCATTCAATGTTAACAATTTCTCTACTTGATAATTTCTTGTGATATGATTTTTCTTCTTTTACTTATGATCTTTCACTTTGTTAGCTTATTAGTGTGTTATTTTCATCAAGACAATTATCAAAATAAAGACAAGTGACAAAAAATATAGGATTCTCTAGTCAGGGCCAAAACCTCTCACCTCTTTAGATGAAAACCCAATAAAATTATTCTTCTAGATCTTCAATTGATAAGTACCAAGACCATGGCACTGAACCCTTGACTATAGTATCCTTCCAAGACACTTGTCACCCGCCTTGATCTATTTCTCCCTTCTTCATCTTTCCTCGTAGAGAAACTCGATCTTTATCTCATTCTACGGCACCTCCACAACTTCCCTAGAGAATCGCAGTCTCTAGTTATTCTAGAGAGAACCTCGACCTCCACTTTGATAACTTAGTAGAGTTTCTCTTGTGCTGCCCCAGAAGAATCTGTTGCCCAAACTTCACACTATCCAGAAGATTCTGTTGCCCATATTTCACTCTTCAAGAGGATTCTGCTGCCCAGACTTCGCACTTCCTAGAAAAATATTCGCTATACCAAGTATATGATGACCCAAAATAATCTTCGTCCTTCCCTTTTCTTGCTCCTTCTTTATCCTTCTTCTAACCCTCTTTCTTTTGCCTTCTTCTTCGCACTTTTCCAGTGAATTCTTGTATGAATTGTGTGTATACAAATGAGGATGATTAGGGCTATATATACCCTTCTTTTCTTCCCTTTAGGTCGACTTGATTGCTGGAGTTTAGGTTGACTTCATCTTGCAGCTTCCTCATAATTTGTAGGTCGACTTGAAGGGGTTTGGTGACAAGTTCTTGGAGGATAATTTACATAGACAATATTGATCTCTTTCCAAGTGTAAAATGACTTCATTTACATGACAATGACTCTATTATGACTATATGAATAAACCCTAAAGACTCTCAATGGGAGTCTTGACTCAAAAACAAAATTCCTTGCTCATGAAACCCATGAAGCAAGTCAATATAATAATTTCTTTTTTCTTATTTACTTCTCTTAACATAAAATCATAATTACATGTCATTATGAAGATTGAACCTAGTTACACCTTTCAAAAGCAAGGTGTATAAATCATTAATTGTCCATCTTGTGTCATAATATTACAACAGTCTATATATTTCCATAGTAGCCTCCAAAATTCCCTTGAAAGTTGATTTCTAGAAATATTTTCCTTCTCTTGAATTCCATACATTTGGTTTCAATTTCTATGCAAGATCTGACAGGCATGTCTTCATGGCTTCTCGGGTGTGATGTACAAGTGTAAATATAGGGTTCCATTTGGAGGGCAACTTTCCCCCTTCATTTAAATCTACAACTCTCATCATGAACTAAGGATGGTGACCCCTCATATAAACACCCTTGGTGGCGAATTTTGGTTTCCATGTTATTTATTTAAATTTTTCTTATACATTATGTACCTTAGTTGTGATTTCAATGGGGGAAAGACTTACCTTTTTCAAGAGGAAAATATAAGTTGTATTTTCATTAATATTAAGAATATAGCTTTAAAATTTTCAGATTTGTTCTATCTTTTCTTATAAATCTCTAAAGATATTGTATTCTCAAAATTCACATCCATATAAAGTAACAAAACTAATTATAATATCAAAAACATATATTTTTTCTTATTCCATATTCAAGGGCCAAGTTTATAATAAATTCTCCATTCTCTTACTTTTACTTTAATATAGTAATTTCAATTTAACTTATAATGAATATCTCTTTTACATTGCATATCTGTTATTAAATTAATAAAAAAATTGAAATTCTATAACCTAAAATAAAAATCGAAAAACAAGCATTTTCATCATTGCCTTATGAGTACATTGTAACTTATAAGATTTGTGAAAAGGAGAAAACATATTTCCATGTGACACTAATTCCTTTACCTAATAAGGGTAGTTGTGAAGTAGCAAGTCCCTACCCATGTCAATTGAGAAAGTAAAAACCACTCTCTTGAATGCAAAATTGAAAAAAGTAAAAGTAGTTGAAGAAAGTAAAAGCCACTCTCAGGAATGCAAAATTGAGGATTGGGACAAGATTTAGAACTATCTAATAAAGAAAATGAGAGTAGTTGTAGTGCGCTGAATTGATCAAGAAAATGAGAGTAGATGTAGTGCTTTGAATTCATTGAAGTTTAGTTTTGCAGATCTATTCAAGCAGGTTGGATACTCAACCAACCATTAGTTTGAAGGAGCATGGGGTGATCTCACAAGCTATGGCTCATCTGTAAGTGCACAAATCTAGACAACATGTCCCAGTTGGTTACATGACATGGAAAATGTCAAAGAATGTTCTCAAATAGAGAGTAGCAAGTTTATATTCCATAGACTTTTATGTTTTGGCCTTCGATGATACTTCCCAACATGGTATAAACATGGTTTTCAAATTTATTGAAGACAAACATGATGACTCTGCTAATTTTTTGTTGCTAACTAGAGTGCAGTTGGAATTGTACTGGAACATGGAATTGGCAGAAAATGAGGTGCCAAAAGAATCAATGCAATCTATTATACAAAAAGTTTCCAGAGAAAGCAAGCAAATAATATCAATCCCCAGTGCCCTTTGTTTCACAATGAAACCAATTGGAAATCAATTAGTTTATACTAAAATAAACCAACCATATAGACATATTCCAGTAAAAATCCAAATGGAATAACTGCAAAACATAACGAGCCAGGTTTCAATAAATTATGTACAAATACAACTACAAGAATTTCATTAATTTGGTCAAGTTTTCAAAGAAATTTATAAGCACTAGTGGCTAAACCTTTTTACGATATTAGAACATCACCATTGTTCCAAATTAGATCATTAAATTGTTTTTCATCCATCATGATGCATTTGGAGTGGAAAAGTGGAGGAATCAACTCACATGACCATTTTTACTAGCGGGACCTAGTTTGGCGAAATGGGGTTTGAAACCTTCTGAGAGTGTTTTGAGGCATCAAATGACGTTTTTTGGGGGTAAAAATTTGCCACTTTGGCTTAGTTTTATTTTACGCTATTCGATGCACAAAGACCTTTCCAATGATGTAAGAAGCGGGTCAATCAGAATCTGTATGCAAAATTTATGCCACTCAGAAGTTGACCTTCCTGTCTTCACACATATAGTTCGAG
The DNA here is from genome assembly GCA_000404065.3 of Pinus taeda. Lineage (NCBI taxonomy): Eukaryota > Viridiplantae > Streptophyta > Pinopsida > Pinales > Pinaceae > Pinus > Pinus taeda. The sequence goes on from APFE030756964.1 coordinate 71,733, forward strand.
AGGATGCCGCATTAGCCCCCATTATTCATGGAAAAGGGGCTAGCCACGTGTTTGTGATGTAAAAGACTCTACAAAAGTCTAATTTTGTAACTTTAGTTAAGAGTTGATGTAGTAAAACTTAACCACTAGTAGACTATCGGGCTGTGTTATAACTAGGCCACTAGGATGAAGAGACATTCTATTCTTTCATGAGCATTTTGTTCCATAGCTGAGAAAAGATAGCTAGTAGAGATAGGGGGTAGAGCACATAGAGAGGATATGTTCCTTGTAGCAGTCTACAGGCCACATGCATTACTTCTTTGTACCTACAGCCATATTTCCAGACAGAGAAAGAGAGCAAAGCACCCTCACTTTGCAGTTCGGTTTTCTCCTAAAAAGGTTTCCCAAAGAGCATATATTATGTCTTGTGTGTGTGTGATTATTTTTCCATTCTCTACCTTTCTGAATAATTTCCGTTCACATGCATGCACTAATTACAGTTAAATCCACAGATCTTAAAGTTTGATAAACTGTAATAGTGTAGAATCTTCAAAGTTTTAATATAATATTATTAGATCTATTGTGATGAACTATCCAGTGGAATATCCATGACAATTTATAGATCATTTGGTATTAGAGCAAGTTCCTTTGGCTATTTAGTGGAGATTGTAGGGATCTAGATCGGCATGGCCGAAAATCGTAAAACCTTAATCATGGTCAATGAATATGTAAACGAACCTTGTGAACCTACAAAGGTGAGGTTTTCACAGCTTGAAAAACAAGTCATGGATATAAACCGCAATGTAAACCTCCTCATGGCGGCCCTAAGCAATAATATGAGGATATTTGGAGAAGATGGGGGTTCGAATGTAGAGGATAAATCAGAAAGGGGATTAGGAGATTGGGAAGACACGAAGAACCAACTGAAGAAAGAACCCAAAAAATATCAACCCAATTCGAGTGCTATGAATCAATCCCTGTTCAAAATGGAAGAAAAATTTGATATCAACCCATACAATGGCGAGCTCGACGCTCTGAAGCTAGACCACTGGATACAACAACTGGAAGTTTATTTCAGTGTCCATTAGATTGATCAAGGGAAAAATATCTCATTCATGTGACTAAAATTATAGGGACATGTACTGACTTGGTGGGAGAGCCACATAGGAACCCTGAGATTGGAGGGAGAACCTCCAATGACTAAGTGGGAGGATTTCAAAACCCTCATTAAGTCAAAATTTTATCCCATGGGTACGTGGAGGACTAGTGGATCTGGTGGCATTACTTTAGGCAAAAGTCAGGCCAAAGCGTCCAGGAGTACACAACAAAATTAAGAAAGATGGTTATAATTCTAGGTATCTCTCCAAAGAACCCAGATGCACTCCTCAAGTATTTAAGAGGTATGCACTGCCATCTGCATGAGAAAGTGACATTGTTCAAGCCCAAACCATTGGACAAGGCTTATGTACATGCACAATACCAAATGAACATAGGCTTGAAAAGAGCATAATCAAATGGATCGAAGTAGAAGGAGAAAAAAGAAGCTTCTAAGGAGGGGAAGAAGAAACAAAAAGGGGGAAAAGATAAAAAGACAATAGTCACAACACACCAGTGCAAAGATCCTAGCAACCAGTACAACCACTGCAACATTGATGGACATACAAAGGAGAAGCGTTGGAAGTTGTATCCAAAGCTAAACATGAAGAACAAGAACAAAGATAATAAGAAGAAGAATCTCATGGCCATTGATTCGAGAAACCAAGTTGAAAGCAACTTAGACATGGATGAGAAGATCGTTTGTACATAAATGTAGAAGGAGGTGAATCTGAGTAGCGTTCAACAAGATGAAGAGAAAGAAATGAACAAACTCTTCCATATAAAGATACAGGTTAAGAAGACAAAGGTTGATGCTATGTTTGACTCAAGATTGTAGGTGAATCTCATTGCAACATAGTTGGTCAAGAAGTTGGGGCTGGAAGTTTGTGATCATCCAAACCCATATCCACTAGGATGGGTAAATAAGGATGTAGAGCTAAAGGTAATGAAACAATGCAAAATTAGATTTGCTATCAATGTTGATTTTATTGATGAAGTAGATCTGGATGTGGTTCCTCTTGATTTATGTGGATTTGTGTTCGGGAGTCCATACATGTACATGTGTGATGCAATATTAATGAGGAGAGCTAACCAGTACTGACTCATCAAGTATGGAAAATCGTTCATCATCAACACACACAAAGGCAAGTCAAAAATTTCACTGGTAAGTGCTAAAAAAATCAAGAAATTGATCAGTTCTAGTAAGAAGTATGTCTTATTTCTTTTAAGAGAAAGTCAATATGACGAGGAGTCAATAAGAGGCAAGGCATCCCTAGAGGGGTGTACTAAGAAACAAAAGAAAACAATTGGAGGAGTTGTTACAGGAATACAAGGATGTGTTATGACAGCCTAAAGGTTTACCACCCAATAGAGAAGTGAAGCATGAGATCCATCTACTACCAGCCTCCCCATTTCTAAATATTGGGTTGTACAATCAGTCCGTTATAGAAGAAAGTGAGGTTAAGAAACCTAAGAAACAATTGCAGCAATTACAGGGACAAGGTGTCATTCAACCGAGTAGATCACCATGTGGGTCACCCATCATCATTGTGCCAAAGAAGGATGAGACATAGAGTATTTGTATAGATTAAAGGACTTTGAATAAAATCACACTAAAAAGCAAATACCCCCTGCCTAGGATAGAAGGTCTGCTAGATCTGTTACAACAATCAAAGTATTTCACCAAGCTAGACTTCAAGTTTGGATATCACCAGGTTCAAGTTAAAGAAGAAGGTACATGGAAGACTACCTTCAAAGCCAGACAAGGTTTGTATGAGTGGTTAGTTATGCCATTTGGCCTATGTAATGCACCAACTACGTTTATGAGATTAATGAATGATATAATGTGCCCTTTCATATGTTCATTTGTTCTTGTCTATCTGGATGATATACTTTTATATAGTGCTACTTGGGAGGAGCATATTTCACATTTAATGTAGGTGCTAAAAACATTGAAGAAGCATCAGCTGCTAGAAAATCTCAAGAAGTGTGAGTTTTCTCAACAGTCCTTGGTGTATCTGGGGTATGTGATCGGTGCAGGAGAGCCGAAGATAGATCCTTCCAAGATGGAGCCCATCATGAAATGGCCGGTGCCTGCTAATTTTTCTGAGGTCAAGAGTTTCATTGGGGCAGCAAAGTACCCGAGGAAGTTCATAGCCTCATTTTTAGTGGTAGAAACACCACTCCATGCCATAAAAACAAGTGACAAGGGTTTCTAGGGGGGAAAAGGTTAGTAGAAGGCTTTCGAGGAGCTAATGAAGAAGACCAGTCAAGCACCAATTCTGGCATTACAAAACTTGCAATGACCCTTTGAAGTGGAGACAGATGTGAGTGGGTATGATATGGGAGTTGTCTTGATGCAAGGAGGAAGGCCCGTTTGCAACCATTATGAAATATTTTATGGGGTAGTTCTTAACTACCCTACCTACGATAAGGATCTCTATGCCATGGTGAAATCTATGAAGAATTGGAAACATTATCTGATGGGAAAGCAGACATTAATCCACACAGATCACCAACAATTATAGTACTTGCAAACCCAAAGTAAGATACAACAGACTAGGCATTACAAATGGATGGGGTTTTTACAACAGTTTCATTTACTGATTAAGTATAAGAAGGGAATCACAAACAAGTTGGATGATATGATTTCAAGGCCACCTACATCAAAGATTACAGCTCTGGGGACTCTTATGCACATGAAGCAATTCGCCCATGATGCATACAAAGAGGCATATTCAGAATATGAGGAATTCAAGGAGGTGTATCAATAGTTTTAGAGTCAGAGTCATGTGCACGATGGCAACAACACAGTTGACTACCATCTTCACCACGGGTTACTCTACAGGATGGATAAGCTATGTGTTCCTAAAGGTGAGCACTTGTAGCTTATTAGAGAGGCTCACACCTCCAAGGTTGTAGGGAACTTTGGTGAAGGGAAGATCGTGGCTAACTTGTAGAGGTATGTGTATTGGCCCGAGATGCAAGAGCAAGTAGCTAGGTTCATAAGAGGATGTATTCTTTGTTGCACCAGTAAGCTTAGCAATAGGAAAAAGGGTATATATCATCCCTTACATGTACCTACTTGTACTTGGGAAAGAATTTCCATGGAATTTGTGGGAGGATTACCGATAACCACGAAGGGACATGACTACTTATTCGTGGTAGTTGATAGGTTGAACAAGATGTGTGTTCTGATGCCTTGTAAAAATACCATCAACGAACAAGAAGAAACAAACTTGTTCTTTGGACATGTATGAGTTCACTTTGGGATACCAAGGAGCATCATTTCAAGTAGGGACACAAGATTTCTTAGTGCATTCTGGACTACATTATGGGAGAAGATGGACATAAAGTTGAAGAGATCTAAAACATTCCATCCTTAAACAAATGGGCAAATAAAAGTAGTAAACAAGACTTTGGTGCAGCTTCTGAGGAGATACAACCAGAAGCATCCAAAGACCTGGGATGAAAATATGGTGTATATACAATATTGTTATAACATACCAGTCCACACTTCCACATGAAATTCCCCATTTGAGACTTGTTTTGTACATTTTATACCTTCACCTTTGGATATTACATATGGGAAACAAGGACGAGTGAGGGAAGATCTTATAGGATATGCTTTGAGAGATGAACAACTTATAGAGAATATCATGCATATCCATCTATAGATATAGGAAACACCATAGAAGTCATAGGAGAAGTATAAGGACATGCGTGATCAACACAGAACAGAGAAATCATTCAAGGTGGGAGATAGAGTATGGCTACAATTGAACAAGGAGAGGATGCAGGGGCCTGGTAAGAAAATCAAGGCTCTAAGGTATGGTTCCTTTGAGATACTTGAAAAGGTGAGTGATAATGCCTATCAAATCAGTTTACCACCATATATACATATTTAATCAGTTGTGAATGTAAAGAATTTGAAACTATATGAGAATTCCAATCTAGATAAGAAGAAGAACAGGTCCTACCTTCTGTGGAGGATTTGGCACCAGATGCTCAAGCAGAGTTGACAGAAGGTATAGTTTTTTAGAAAAGGCCAAGAACTAAAAGATAGGGGCAACATGACCTTTGGTAGATTGGATTGAAGAGACAACTTCCAGGCAAAGCTAAATGGTACACAAGAGAGAAGGTGGAAGAAAAATTTCCTCACCTCATTTAGTAAAAGATTTTGGGGACCAAAAGCCTCCCAAAATGGGGAGGAATGATCCGAATTGGATCATTATATTGTTTGTCATCCATCTCGATGCATTTGGAGTGGAAAAATGGAGGAATTAGCTCACATGACCATTTTCATAGTATCAAGTTGGCCCTTGCGAACAGCTTTGATGTACTATCTCCCTTCAACCCTTGAGCAAAATGTGGTAGAGGAAAGCCATGCCACTGGCAGGACCCAGTTTGGCAAAACGGGGTCTAAAAACTTCTAGGATCGTTTTGAGGCATCAAACAACATTTTTTTGGGGGTAAAACTTTATCACTTTAACACAACACCTTTTGATTCTATTCTACACACATAGACCTTTCCAATGGCAGAAGAAGCACACCGATTAGAGTCTGTATGCAAAAGTTACGCCACTCAGAAGTTGACCTTCTTGTTTTCACACCTATAATTCAGGAGGATGCCACGTCAGCCCCCATTATTCATGGAAAAGGGGATAGCCACATGTTTGTGATGTAAAATACTCTAGAAGAGTATATTTTGTAACTCTAGTTAAGAGTTGATGTAGTCAAACTTAATCACTAGTAGACTATCACACTGTGTTATAAACATGCCACTAGGAGGAAGATGCATTCCATTCTTTCAAGAGAATTTTGTTCCATAGTTGAGTAGAGATAGCCAAGAGGGATAGGAGGTATAGAACACATATATCATCTGTTCACTGTAGTAGCTCACGAGCCACAATAATTACTTCTTTGTACCTACAACCATATTTCTAGACAGAGAAAGAGAGTGAAGTGCCCTCACTTTCCCGCTGGGTTTTCTCCCGAAAGGGTTTCCTAGAGAGCATATCTTGTGTCTTGTGTGTGTGTGTGTGTGTTTACTTTGTCATTCTATACTTTTCTGTATAATTTACATTCGCATGCATGCACTAATTACAGTTAAATCCAAAAATCTTAAATTTAATAAATTGTAACAGTGTAGAAGTATCAGTTAATATAATATTATTAGATATGTTGTGACAAACTGTCCAGTGGAATATCTATGTTAGTTTAAGGATAAACCATAATAGGATTAGAGCCTAATGCACTTATCTTAGATTACAAACAAGAGCTATATGAAAACCTTAACCATGTTAGTATTATCCCTTGTAGCAAAGCTAGTGATATCAGTTTCCATATATTGAATTAATGGTGTTTTCTCTTTAGCTAATCACAACGAATCCATTGACCTTTGCTTAATATTAGCTGTATACGTGTTCATCCCATTGTCCTTATATAATAAAATCTATAAGCTTAATATGAGTTGAATATAACTACAGATTTTATCATGGGTATAACTTATCTGTAATTAGTCATGTAGCTTCTTACGCGAATAAGGAAACTATTACCAACCTTATCACTTAAGTAGTAGATCTTACATATTTTTAGTTGTCACGGATCAAGACTTGGTTAATGTTACACCAAGTGGAAGATGTTTTTAGCTAGTTCCTAGGGTGTAGTCTTCTAGGGAAAGAGGGAATTTGTGGCATTATGTTGTAAGGGTTCATACTCATTTTGCTTCGTCTGATAGGAAGAGCTTTGGTTATGTGCAAGCATAAATATATCAATCAATTGGTGCTCCGAGGAAATTTTATCTATCATGTTGGGTGAAATGGGTCTTATCCTTAGAACAAGGAGAGTTATAGAGCTATATATCATACAATCCTAGATAACCTTGATAAGAAGCATGATGTCGTTGTATGCTTTGAATGAGGTTATAAAGAAATTGGAGAATAATACTCGAAGTGTTTAGGTCTGGAAGATAGGGGGTTTTTATAATAAGGGTATTTTAGTGGACAATAGTCCCGAAGGGCTTCTTCCTAGTGAATAGGCCCATGTTGAGAAGGAATTTCAGTCAAATATCCTTCTCAAGGAAGCTTGAACAAAAGCCCTTAAGCCTATCAGAAAGTCAGAGTCTCAATTAAGAAAGGTCGAAAACAGATTCTGTGGTTGAAACAGGGATTTTGGAAGGGGGAAAGTATTAGACAAGGACTTACCATCCTCTGTCAGGATCAAATCCCCATATATCCTTGGAAAAATCCCAGGCAGAGAGGGAAGGAAAGATATCAATAAGAGGGGTCCTTAGAGTAGGCAAGACCCAAAAAGAGTGCCCAAATGATCATATTATCCTTTAATTCTAGAGGGGACGAGGGTGACTTATTGAATTGGCAAATTAAAATCCATAATCAAGTATTGTATAAAGTAAGTTTCATACCAAGTTAAGATTATACATTAGCAGGATACAACAACACTTATGATCCTATGCTTAGAAATAGTGAAATAAAATCCGTTTTAATTAGGGAAACAAATTCCATGTTAAATAAACTTGCAAACTTTAAAGGGTGACCTTAAGAAAGTATGGTTTTACAGGTAGGAGAAACATCCATAAGCATGCACAAAGTTAAGTAACCTAAAAATGCAGGCATAAGCTATTACGAGTTCCTATTTCAAACTCAAATTCTTGCCAAAGATTATTTCTTTCAACCCTCAGAGAAGCTTGGAGATTCTTTTATATAATATAAGAACCAGTAAGAAACAAGAAAGTAGTTCCAAAAATTACCACAAAAAATATGCATGTTAGATTTAGTCTTGAAAAATGTCTCATATGGTCTTTTTCCAATGCCACAAATCCTTTGAAAATAATGGTTCCTTGCAAATATTTCAATAGTCGTGTAACAAATCAAGCACAAATGGAAAAATATATGGAGCCATTCTTTGGTAAATGGATGGCAACATCATTGCTATTGGCATCTAATGTTATTGTGATTCTTATAATAAGTGAAATACTTGTACTATTCTTATATAATTCGTGGTACTTGGAATATGATGTTTATCACAACTTGAACCACAAGGTAAGGATAATCAAGCTTACTTACTTGATCTCTCCATAACTAGAGCTTCTTTATTATGTCTATACTTATTGGTCACTAAGCTTAAGTAAGCCATAAGAAAAATATTGTATATCTGTAATTAATGATCACTTATCAAGGATGTGCTCATGTTTTACAATGGCAAAAAACTCATATCCAGTAAAGGTAATGGTTCATATAATCTTACAAGATCATGTAGAGTAACTACTTAGTTAGATTCATAGTGTTCAATGGTCACTAAGTTACAGTCCAAGCAATATAACATGGAAGCTCTTCTTTCTATCAAATTGAAACCTCTACTAGTCCGTAATGATAGTGATTTGATTAGGTAAAGCAAGTAACACTTGTTTATCTATAGCTACTTACTACTAGTTCCATTAATATGGCTTACATTATACCTAACACTCTATCTCTATTACTCCCATGGTTAATAAGTACTAGCTATATTAGCGAACACTAGTTAGAATAAAGAAGTTTTGATTATGTGAATTCAACACATTGGACAATACATGAAATGTTTAAATAAATCTTATAAGGAGTAACAACTTTGAATAGACAAGATTAATACTAAGCAACTTAGATATGATGAAGCTAGTAATCTAGCTATTAGTATAATGATATCGGTATAAGTAATACATACCTTACATATGTGATCCTAGTCGTATATGTTACAATGGTGAGACTAATTACTACTCTTCTGTGTAAGTATACATATGCTTATATCTGTAATAAAGTAGAATAAATCATAATAGGGTAGAAGCCGTAACAAGTTGAATAATGTTCATTACTACCATAGTTGGAGTCAATGAATCCCAAGAATGTGGTAATAACTATAAAAATGAACCTGATCGAACCATAGTCGTAATCAATACTTCACCTTTATTGATAAGAGAACATGTAGTACTTATCTATATGGATACATTTAAGCTATATGTCTCTAAAGGTAACAATACTCAATAAATGGTTGCTATATCCTTATTTATAATATGGTGCTTAATAGTTTTGATCAAATCCCATATGTGTAATCACTAGTGTTAGAAACAAGATATGGAGCTATACTTGTCATTCTTGTTTATGTTTAGTTTCAACATCCAATTCCACGCCATCTAGTTGAGGGCCTCCTGGTGCTTGCCCTCAAATTTAGTTTCACCTTCTCTATAAGGGGTTGGGGGGGAGGGGGGGGGACCTCAACACAACACCATAGTAGGTAAATATTTGCCTAAGTCAATGCATAAACATTCAGATGTAAGCCACTATTATGCTTGGATCCATCATTCATGATCCAAAACGCTAGTCTAAACACAATGTTATTCCAAGATTAAATTAATGTAACGATTATTTTGAACCCTACAACCTGGATGGAACAATATCACAAAAGGATGAAAATGACTTGTAAAAATGAAGAAGGATTTTTACACCAAAAAAAATGAGTTTACTCAACAATCAATGAATTAACATCCTAACTAGGATCCTAGCAGGATTTGGATCTTATTTTGGAGGGAGCACAAAATTTTGATAGTACCTATTGAAGACAACAAAATGTCGAGTTTTAAAAAGATTGGGCAAAAAAATTACCTCCACTAGAACTCTCTCCTCTCTAAGCCATGGTGGGAATGAATTTTGCTGGAATAGGAGTATCTTGGCTCCTTCCCTATATGACAATTGAATATGTGGGGATAGTAAATCAAATTACCTCCTTTGGAACACTCTCCTCTACAAGCCATTTTGGGAAGAAATTATGCTAGAATAAGAGTATTCTCGCCCCTTCACTCTATGAAAATTAATGATTTGTAGATAGTAAATCGCGAGGTTATTATGGTGGAGTATGAGAAACCTGCAAGTAGTGCATTGCAGATGATCCAACTGGAATCACACACCCAAACACAATAGAAATAGTGGAGCATGATCCCTTGCATGGTCCCACGCTCATTCGTGAGATATTGCCTTCTACTTTGATGTACTTTGATGAGACTATAGTCATTTCCATTGCCACACTTTCTACAGGGGATTTCATGTTCTATGTTTCCTATGGAGGACCACCATGATCTCCTTTTTATTTTGTGAGGAAGAGGGTTCTTGCATCACGTTCTTTTCATGGCATGTCTCCATGCATAAAAGACATTGAAATTTTTACCCTGCAACTTATCTGTAAATGAATGAACCTATAGGTACAAAACCCAAATTACATAATAAACATAAACAAAACTAAATTGGTTAACATGCTAGCCAACATATGAGAGTCCTTAGTGTATAGAATAATGTTATTTTCCACATATAATAATAATGAAAAATATAAAAGAAACATTAAATAAGGTCTAATAAAAATATGAAAGTTGTAAAGTAAGCATGAGAGGCTTGCATGTAGCCCACATGCTTCCAAAAAATATAGCGAATCTGTCACTTACAGATCCAGAATTCCAGGGCTCCAGTGAATCTATTACTCACCCAACGTAGTGAGCAAGACCCAAATAAGAAAGATGAGAGAAAGGATTGCACTCTACTCTTGGCTACATACAATTTACAGGTTATAAATTGCATTATTTTTGGCAATAGCTGTGGCATCAAATTCAATTTCAGATTTTATGCCAATTACCCAAGTCTCGTGAGAATCAGATTGAATTCTTGGTGATACATAATCAAGTAACTGAGATTTGTATCCCACTATGGAGAGAGAAAAGGCATAATCCACTATATAATATACAAGGGTTATGTCTAGCTGAACATGATCTCCTCTCAACACATTTGTTCATAAATAATCCCTTCCAGCAGTTAGGCAACAGAAGGACATTGAATCTAGTAGGACATTGAATCCATTAGATTGAGGCACTGGTTTTGAAGCAACACATATTTGGCAATGAAGGAGTGGGAACTAATTTTCAATTTGAATAGGAAGTTGGAGACAAAACAAGCATTGTTAGTTAAGTTACTAGGCCTACTAATCGAGATACGGAAATATCAACATTTTGTGGCTCAATCAGGAAATTTTGGGCAAGTTAATTTTCTTTGATCCAAACCATTGCGTCAACTATGAGAAAGTAGTAGTACAAATGTGTGTATATAGGATTTAAGTAAGGGCTTGTAATACATCTTGGTGTGATAGTTTATGAAGGATGGAATTTGTCATAAACTGATTCTATTTAAAACAGGCCATTTCATTTTCACTGGTGTTTTCAATATGGAAATAAAGGTTCAATGGAAATTAGGCTTCAAACCCGAAAATGGACTTTGGACTCTAGCTAACCAAAAGAATAAACTACATGCATTTACAAAGAAAAGAAAAAGTATTGCATGTTTCTTTGTGTTTTTGTTTTAACAATTCCTTTTAGAAAAAAATTCATTGTATTTAAGCACCAACCGTAGGGATCTCAAATAAATTGTGGCACCTCTAGAAATTTTTAGAGCGGAATGTGTATCCACGAGCATATCAGAGGCATGCAGTGTAGGGGGCTTGGGAAATGATGATTCATTCTTCTTCTCAAGATATTTGTTCAACTTCTTCTCTTTGGCATAAAGAGCTTCCTTGGCATTCCTCCTTTTTAACTGAAGATAATTCTTCTCGCAGAGAATCTTCGGTGCCATGGCCATGTCTATCATTGTTTTCCATCTCACATTTTACACTGCAAGTCATCCTTGTTGATGTTGTGCAAAAGCTCAAATTCATGCAGGAATTCAAAGACGCTGAAGAGTTCGACACTGAAACCTCCCAGTCCTCTTTAGGGTGTGCGGTGGAAACATGTAGTTCAACTTCCATGACAGTGCAAGCTTGATTCTTGCGAAGGTCTATGAGGGTTTGAAAAGTCCATATATCTTTGATAGCATGATAAATAACACTTATAAGCCTTCTATGTTTCTATCCAAAGGTCCTATCCCATGTTGTGTTGGAACTTGGGGCTCTACCTTGGATGGATTCAAAACTACGTGAAGGGAGGTTGCCTCTGCTACAAGATCTTGAACAAGCTATAGAACTAAAAGGGATGCTGCAGATTTGGAATAGAAATATGAGAGCGTAGCCATCTAAGCAAACAATTGTGTGCGGAATCGAATGAAGCTAGACTTTGGTAGGCTCTAATACGAGATTTGGTGCAAAGAGAATGTGAAGTGAAGACAAGTGGAGTATGGTGTCTAAACATGTGTGAGCCATGTATAAACCATCGACAACCTTTTAAACATGAAGATATGTGTTTAAAGATATACTCTTAATTGGTAAACATAAAATTTTTGCTAACTAATGTTAGCATTAGTTAACAGAAATTGAAAAATTTGTGAGACTCTTTGTATCAATTGAAATTTACTCTAAGTTTCACTATCTCTTGCCTCGATACAAGGCCAAATAAGAACTCGAAGTTGTGTTTTGGTTGAAATAATGATTGGATGAAGCTCATAGGTAGATGAAAAAGTGCTTTCTAAAATATAAATTGAAAACATTAAGTTAAATTTAGTTGGCTAACTTTGGTTGTTGTGCAAGGGAATAATGCAAAGCTGAGAAACGATTATAATAGTCCCTGCCAACCTTGAATAGGCAAAACTAATAATGACAAAGTTACAAGTAAAAATATGCTATAAAATTCTTGAACTTAGAGTGTTACAAAAAGATACATATGAATCGATAAAAAGGAGTACATACTTTGGCTTATGTTAGGTTCTATAAAAAGAGAAGAAAAAACATATTCCTGTGTGTCACTAATTTCTTTACCTAATAATGAAAAATTTACAAATAAAAATATGTTATAAGGTTCTTGAACTTAGAGTGTTACAAACAGACTTCTTTACCTAATAACGACAAAGTTACAAATAAAAATATGTTATAAGATTCTTGAACTTAGAGTGTTACAAAAATATACATATGAGTCGATAAAAGGGAGTAAATACTTTGGATTACTTTAGATTATATATAAAGAGCATAATAAAACAAGGGTAATAACTGCAATGCATCATAATCCTTGCCTATACCGCTATCGTCAATTAATTGATTAAAGGTTGTATGGAGTGCGGATAAAACTCTAAACAATGAAAGAAAGAAATTTCTCCGCACAAAATCCTTCAAATAATGAAAGCTCCTTGCAGAGTGAATGTTCTTCGTACAAAACTCTCCGCACAAGCTTCAACGCTAGTTTAATTTACACGCGTACTCATAGGTTAATAACATGTTCGTCTTGATAGAATAGGTTAATAGGTTCATAGGTAATAATAATAGATAATCATATGCATGTACTTTGACTCATTGTGTGTGCATACTCATTGGTTAATAACATGTTCATCTTGATAGAATAGGTCAATACGCTCATAGGTAATAATAATAGATAATCATATGCACATACTTTGAATCATTGTGTTGGAGTGTGGATCTCTGCACCCGGTTAAAAATATTGAACATTATCCCATGCTAGATAACTCATTCAAAATAAAATTTAAAAAGTTATTGCACATACTATTCTTTACGATTAAATCTTAAATGGTAGGCTTTCTAATTAACGCTCAAATTACACTTATTAACTTAAATTATAACTTAAATATATGAAATCATAATTTTTATATGTAAGCTTTTAATCCTCAAACAAAATCTTAAGTCATCGAAGCTCCACATAATGAAATAAGTTCATTGTACACACTTAACTTACATAAAATTTCGTTTAGCTCATTAGCCCCGCACTCCTTCAGTCTAAGTACTCACCTCTATTATTATTTTGACGTGAGCTGAGAACAGAATCAACTTCCTTGTCTTGCCATTGCTGGGAATACTTATTGCCTACCCATTCTCTTGTGGAAGTAGTTCATGAGGCAAGAAGGACGATAGTTGAGGATTATTGTGATGGTTGTATATGATGCTATGTTGTGAGAAGCTTTGCACTCCCACACAATGAGGAAGTTCATTGTGTGGGAGTGTAGAGCTCCATTGCAGCATGCTATTTTTCATCACAAGTTTCAAAAATCTACAAAGGTAGATGACTTGACCACAAAGATCCATTTGCAGCTTTAAAATCGGATATTGCAACTTATTCACAACTAGGTGAAATCCTTATAGTGGGTGATTTCAAGGCTAGGACTGCAAGTGCGCAAGCTAGCATTCTTTGCTGTAAAGATGATTGTGATCCTATTTGGCTTACAGAAGAGAGTAATCATCGGTGGGAAAGAATTTCAGAGGACAAGGGTTGCAAGCTCTTTGGTGAACAATTTCTTACTCTATGTGGAGCCTTTGATTTAGTCATTTGTAATGGATTGACTAGATGGGCAAAGTCTAGTAATTTCACTTGCAATACTTACAATGGAGCAAGTGTAGTAGATTATGCAATTTGCTCGCATGGTTTGTGTGAGAAAATGAAGGAAGTTTTGATGGGAGATTAGCTGTGGGACTTAAAATTAGATCACAAGCCAATTTATCTATGTTTCTCTTAGACTGGAAAGAAACAATTAGAGTCAAAAATTCAGCATGTCCAACAAAACCTCCCATAGAGCAGAATTCTTTTGACCCGAGAAAATTGTAATACCTTCAAAATGACATTATAGAGGCTCTTAGAGAAGGAGAAAATCACAATTTAGAACCTTCATAGTCATGAATTAACACATTTAATTCAATGTGCACTTGCAAAGTGAAAAAGAGAAAAAATTAAGAAGTCTAAAACAAATTGCTTTCCAGTTAATGCTTGGTTTGACGAGGAATGCAAAAAGTCAAGGAGAATGTGGAAAGAGTCAAACAAGGATAACATAAAGCTCAAAGCTTACAAGTAGTTATTAAGCAAGAAAAATACCGATTTCATAGCTTCAAGGAGGGAATAACTAATATTCATTGAGAAAAATAATCCCAAATTATTTTGGAAGGAGCTCCAGCTGAAAAAGATACAAACTGGAAATAGTATTACAACTTCTAAATGGTTTGACTATGCAAGACAACTCTATGAGCAGGATCCCAAGGGTGACCCTCTCCCCTTAGTCAACATTGATACCGAACTCTTCATGGTGCAAAGAGGTAGAGATGGGTATCAAGAAGTTGGGTATTGGAAAAGAAAAAGACTTAGCTGAACTCCAAGCAGAATATGTAAAGTGGGGATCAAAGATTCTTGCACTTCACATTACAAAAATTTTCAACAACATCATACAACAAGGACTCCCCACAGATTGGACAACTAGTCTAGCAATACCCCTTTTCAAGAGCGGTGACATCAATAATCCCTCCAATTATAGGGCCATCATGATAAATCCTTTGTTTGCAAAGTTATTTGGAAGCATGCTAAAAAACAAATTAGCAAGTGGGTAGAAGAAAGAGAAGCGTCCTAAAGGGAAAGCAAGTTTTAGACCTAAACATTCCATAGTTGATTATTGTATAACTTTAAAGCACATCATTGAAAAAGTTTGGGATAAAAAGGAAGAAGTCTTTTGTTGCTTTGTTGATTTCAGAAAATCATTTGACTCGGTTCCTAGGGATAAGTTTTGGCATAGAATGGAGGAACTTGAGGTTCCTAAACATTTGAGAGCAGTTGTGCATAGGTTGTATGAAGCGCTGAAAGTCAAAATTAGAACCTCAGCTAAGATTACTGAAAGTTTTAGAAGCGATATCGGGGTCAAGCAAGGTTACCCATTGTCTCCTACCCATTTTGGTTTATATATCGACAAGCTTGAGGAGTGGTTAAATTCGCAAAGGGGTGATAGTATCTATTTGGGAAAGTTTGTTATAAGGCTTCTTTTGTAGGTAGATGACCTTATTTTGATTATTAAATCGGTTCTTGGTTTGTAAGAGCACTTACTATCCCTTGAGCTTTTTTGTAGAAGTGTGGGGATGCAAGTCAATATCAGCAAAACGAAAGTAGTGGTTTTCTCCAAGAAAAGAAAACATAATCAACATAAGTTCTATTTTAAAGACTAACATTCTGGAAGAAGTTGTGGATTACAAATATCTCAGAATTGACTTCAACAAAAATCTAAGATGGAATGGTTGTAGAAAGAAAAGAATTTTAGGGGGTTGGAAAGCATTTTATGATTTTCAAAATAAGTGTAGAGAGGTAGAGTTATGGGACTGGAAAACCACTCAAACTCTTTTTGGGCTTTTAGTGATTCTTGTGATTCTTTGTGGTTGTGAACTATGGGCCAACAATACATTCAGCATACAAAGGAGAGAAATTGAGAAAATTCACAAGTGTTTGATTACAAACAAATTCAAGATTAAAAGTGCAGTTCCATATGCTATCTTGTTAAGTGAAACATGGACTGCTCCTATCGAAGCAATTGTTATGGTGCGAGTCATAAGGTATTTAAAAAAAACTGAGCAAATGGAAGAGGGTAGATGGTCTAAAGTTGTTTTTAATGACATATTGTGCAAGAGAAAAAATACTTGAATGCAACAAAATAACAAATGGTTTAGTAAATGGGGTATTTGCTTGAATGCATGTCCCATAAACAACAAAGAAATAAAATATTTTGTTATGGAAAAGTTCCACA
This sequence comes from Pinus taeda, assembly GCA_000404065.3. Taxonomy (NCBI): domain Eukaryota; kingdom Viridiplantae; phylum Streptophyta; class Pinopsida; order Pinales; family Pinaceae; genus Pinus; species Pinus taeda. Next base: position 88,316 of record APFE030756964.1, read on the forward strand.
AGCGTACTTGAGATAAGGAGTTAGGAAGAAAGAAAAAGTACTATATTGAAGTGTTTAATTCCACTCATAGTCATCAACCAAAAACATACATAGAGGCCAATATCTCTTAGAGAGTCAAATTCTTATTGCTCAGTTAAAGACTAATTCTCATCAACTCCGTTGTGAAACAGGGCGTTTGAAAAGGCCAAAAGAAGTGTGGGAGGAAAGAGTATGCATTTTTTATTCTTCTGGAAAAGTGGAAACATAAAAACATTTCATTTTAGAATGTGAGACCTTCAAAGACAACAGGGAAAATTATGCAGATATGTTGGCAACTAGCGCTTGGGATAATCTATTTAGCGAGGGGTTTGTCGAGACGCTGGGAGCATATATTTTGAAGCTTAACAGAAAAAGGGCCAAATGGATCAAGCAGATGAAAAAGCAATCTGTCCCATAGGCTATCTTTAGCTTTGTGGATGTTAAAATAATTTCTTTCTTCTTCTTTCTTTCTTCTTAGCTCCGGTGTGCAACAGCCACCTCTATTATTATTTCACGTGAGTTGAAAACGAAATCAACTTCCTCGTCTCGCTAACGATGTATATACCTGTGGCCCACCCCTTCTCTTGTAAAGTGAGTCCGTGAGGCAAGAAGGATGAGAGTTGAGGATTACAACAATGGTTGTGTATGACACTATACCTATCGGCATGCCGTATAGACTGGACGTAGTAAGAATTACCCCCTAGATTAAGAAACTTCCAATTTACTATTGTGAAGATGTTCGTGGTCCTTACGATGGGTGAGAATGGGTTTTCATTCTCATAGGTAAGGCATCCATGAGTGGGATGGTGAAGGTTTCCAACGCTAAAAGGCCAGTGGGAAGGGCGTCATGGACAGTGATGTACACAATTTTATATAAGATTTTTAATACAAATAAATATAAATATAATTGTAACAATTGTGTTGAGCCGTCATTCCTAATCACTCATGAATGAGATTTTAGTCAATGACATGTTCTATATATATTTTATGCAAATGTGTTTCCTTGTGAAAGTACAAGATTTTATGAAAATCTGTTTGCTAGTAAAAGTACCTCAGTCATGACGCTTCACGGATACACCTCTTATATTGCCCCCATGCCTGATCCATGTTATTCCGGCATGGTGAAGAGTTGAAGACCTGTGTGTGTGAGAAGCAAAAGGATCAACCTGCGTTGGGTAAAGAGTTGGAGCATGGAGTTGAAGCATGAGAACACTATTTAGATAATTTTATTTCCATTTGTGGATTTGGAGCAACCTCTATGTGTAGCTGGATCGATGGTGTGGCTGCTAGGATCTGTGTTTAGGTCTCCTTGGGCTGTGATTAGAATTGGAATAGTGTGTTCCAACCAGTGGAGCAATGTGCTAAGTGAAAGTGCGCAGAGGCGGCAAAACAAGTGGTGCACAACGAACCCTAGGTCTATGGTAGTATTAATCTTGCATAAATTAGAGTTCGAATGGTACCGTAAAATACTAGCTGTTGTTGGAATACCTGATCGGGATGAAAGTTGAATGTATGTGCAAGATGTGTGAGTGAGACTTAATATTCACTTCCCCTTCTCATAGATACATAAATTTATAAATTAACTACATATGGATTAGTAAAATGAGTTGGATGGCATGACAATGGCAGTCCAAGAAATACTTGATTTTTCAGGTTCTCAAACAAGTGCATCAAACATAAACATAAATACGAAATCACAACAAATATTGTACTAAATAATTTGGACATGCCTCCTACAAGGCTACAAACAATTGTGTAGTTTAAAATTGTGCATTCATATTTATATGGTCAAAAAAACATAAATGATAAGTGTGTCAGTGAGACAGAGGACTACACCGTTCTATTTAAACTGTGAGAGTGAAACGCAGGGCGACGCATTTCAATGAGGATATTGCCTTTGGGTATTGCCCATTGGTGCTTGTCTAATCGGTATCTGTAGCTCACAAAACGAGAAGATATTCTATAGTCCTTATTAATAATGCAGTAGTCTATAACGCGACTTTTTGAAAGCCTTTCTGGCGGATTTTTCCGGTCAAAATCCGGCAGCAATTCATTGGAATTCCAAGTTTGATAGCTAGTTTCTGCACAATCGATGGCTCCCAGAGGTTTTCCAGGGCGCTGAGTCTAAATATGCAGTTAAAAAACCATTTTAACTGCTAAAGATCAAGATTTAACCTCATTTCTTCCGCCGGATTCCGTCACCGGAATCTCCAAAAAGTAGCATTATAGACAACTCCATTAATAATTATTAGCTATCACTATTCCAGTTAATATTACTAGCAGAGAATTGAGTTTACAAGTCCCTTGTAGCCATGGCTGCTGTCGTTGATTCTTACTATACTGAGGAGCGATTCCAAAGAATTCATCGACAAAGCAAGAGGAGTGTTTTTATTCTCAATAATTATGCATTAAGGAGCGATTTACTGATTCGCCTAGCTTTTGGTTGCCCCTTAGAAACAAAGGGGCAAATCTCAGGGTTGTGTGGAGCTTTCATTAGTTGCTCTGCATAATGAATTAGAATTAGAGATTTGTTTACCGTAGTCTTTCTCGTCTATGCAAAGGACCTGCAACTGCCTCAGATCTGGTACCATTTAGCAGTGCAATAGCATAACAGTGTTAGAGCAGTCACTCACTTAATGACCACTCACAAAAATAACCATTTATTGATTTTAAAATTATTTGTCATAAGTACCAAAAATAAAATACTCTCAAACAGGGGAATTATGTCTCATCAAAGCTTGCTGAGCCAATCTAAATAAAAAATTAAAAACAATATTACTAGAAAATTAGAATTATTATTCTTATTATTTATTTTTTTTAATTTACTAGAAAATAAAATTTTGGTTAAAATGGTACTAAACTCGAAAAAATATTGAAAGTTAAATACACTTTGATGCAAGGAGAATGTTATAGAAGAAGAAGAAGAAATAAATTATTTTAACGTCCACGAGGCTAAAGATAGCCTATGGGACATATTGCTTCTTCATTTGCTTGATATATGCAGCCCTTTTTCTGTGAAGCTTCACAATAAATGCTCCCAACTTCTTGACAAACCTCTTGCTAAATAGATTATCCCAAGAGCTAGTTTCCAATATATCTACATAACTCTCCTTGTTGTCTTTGAAGGCCTCACATTATAAAATGAAATGCTTTTATGTTTCCACATTTCCAAAGAACAAAAAATGCATACTCTTTCTTCCCACACTTCTTTTGAACTTTTCTAGTGTCTTGTTTCACAACAGAGTTGATGAGAATTAGTCCTTAATAGAATTTTGGCTCTCCAAGAGATATTGACCTCTATGTATGCTTTTGGTTGACAATTATGAGTGGGATTAAACACTTCAATATATTTCTTTTTCTTTCTTCCTAGATCCTTATCCCATGTACAGTTGTGGAACTTATCCATAACAAAAGCTTTTATCTCTTTTGTTTATGGGACACATGTTCAAGCAAATATCCATTTACTAAACCATTTGTTATTTCGTTGTATCCAAGTTTTTTCTTTTCTTTTTGGCACAATCTATCATTAAAGACAACCTTAGGCCATCTACTCTCTTCCATTTGCTTAATTTCTTTTAAATACCCTATGACTCGCACCGTAGCAATTGACTCAATAGGAGCAACCCTAGTTTCACTTAACAAGATTGCATAAGGAACTGCACTTTTAATCTTGAATTTGTTTGTAATCAAGCACTTTTGAATTTTCTTAATTTGTCTCCACTACATGTCGGATGTACTACTGACCCATAGTTCACAACCATAGAAAATCACCAGAATCACTAGAAGCCCGAAAAGAGTTTGAGTGGTTTTCTAGTCCCATAACTTTGCCTCTCTACACCTATTTTGAAAAGAATTAAATAATTTCCAACCCCCCAAAGTTCTTTTCTTTTTACAAATATCCCAGCTTAGATTTTTGTTGAAGTCAATACCGACGTATTTCTAATTTGCAACTTCTTCCACAATGTTGCCTTCAATGTAGAACTTATGCACGTTATGTTTTCTTTTTTTAGAGAAAACCATTACTTTCGTTTCGCTGATATTGACCTGCATCCCCACACTTCTACAAAAATGCTCAAGGGATAGTAAGTGCTCTTACAAACCAAGTGCTGATTTAGAAATCAGAATAAGGTCATCTACATACAAAAGAAATCTTATAACAAACTTTCCCAAATAGATACCATCACCCCCTTACGAATTTAACCACTCCTCAAGCTTGTCAATATATAAACGAAAAAGGGTAGGAGATAGTGGACAACCTTGCTTAACCCCAATATCACTTTTAAAACTTTCAGAAATGCCTATTGAAGTTCTAATTTTGACTTTCATCTCTTCATACAGCCTTTGCACAACTGATCTCAAATGTGTAGGAACCCCAAGTTCCTCCATTCTCTGCCAAAGCTTATCCCTAGGGACCGTGTCAAATGTTTTTATGAAATCAACAAAGCAACGAAAGACTTCTTCCTTTTTCTCCCAAACTTTTCAAATGATGTGCCTTAAAGTTATACAATGATCAACTATGGTATGTTTAGGTCTAAAAACTGCTTTCCCTTTAGCATGCATACCTCTTTCTTCTACTCACTTGCTAATTTTATTTTCTAGCATGCTTCCAAATAGCTTTGTAAACAAAGGGTTTATCATGATGGTCCTATAATTGGAGGGATTATTTATGTCACCTCTCTTGAAAAGAGGTATTGCCAGTCTAATTATCCAATCTGTGGGGAGCCCTTGTTGTATGATGTTGTTGGAAATCATTGTAATGTGAGGTGCAAGAATTTTTGAGCCCCACTTTAGATATTCTTCTTGGAATTCAGCTAAGTCTTTTGCTTTTCCAACACCCAACTTCTTGATACCCATCTCTACCTCTTTCACTGTGAAGAGTTCAGTATCAGTGTTGACCAAGGGGGGAGGGTCAACCTTGGGATCCTGTTGATATAGTTGTCTTTCATAGTCAAACCATTTAGAAACTGTAATACTATTTCCAATTTGTATCTTTTTCAATTGGAGCTCCTTCCAAAATAATTTGGGATTATTTTTGCCAAGGAAGATTGGTTCTTCCCTCCTTGAAACCATGAAATTGACATTTTTCTTGCTTAGTAACTGCTTGTAAACTTTGAGCTTTATGTTATCCTTGTTTGAATCTTTCCACATTCTCCTTTCCTTTTTGCATTCCTCATCAAACCAAGCATTAACCATAAAGCAATTTGTTTTAGACTTCTTAATTTTTGCTCTTTTACACTTTACAAGTGCACATTGAATTAAATGTGTTAATTCATGACTATGAAAGCCGTGAATTGTGATTTTATCCTTTTCGAAGAGCCTCTCTAGTGTCATTTTGAAGAGATTACAATTTTTTGGAGTCAAAAGAAACTTTCCCTGTGGGAGATTTTGTTGGACATGCTGAATTTTTGACTTTAATTGTTTCTTTTCAGTCTAAGAGAAACATAAATTAATTGTCTTGTGATCTGATTTTAAGTCTCACAACTGATCTCCATTCAAAACTTCCCCCATTTTCTCACACGAACCATGTGGGAAAATTACATAATCTATTACACTTGCTTCATTGTAAGTATTGCAAGTGAAATTATTGGACTTTGCTCATATAGTCAAGCCATTGCAAATGACTAAATCAAAGGCCTCACATAGAGTAAGAAATTATTCACAAAAGAAATTGCAACCCTTGTCCTTTGAAATTCTTTCCCACTGATGATTACTCTCTTCTGTAAGCCAAATAGGGCCGCAATTGTCTTTACAACAAAGAATGCTAGCTTTCTCACTTGTAGTCCTAACATTGAAATCAACCACTATAAGGACTTCACCTAGCTGCGAATATGTTGCAATATTCACTTTTAAGGCTGCAAATGGATCTTTGTGGTCAAGCCCTCTACCTTCGTAGATTTTTGAAATTTGCGTTGCAAAATAGCATGCTGCAATTATGACATGGTTTCCATTTTTTGATATTTTAAACCAAATGAATTGCTTATTTGAGTCTTCTTTTTCTAACTGAATGAGACGACCTTTTTTCTCCCTTACTAAAACCATGATACCCCCTTTCCCTTTGCCATTCCCTGTTGCCTTCTTCCACACTGCCATCTTCTAGTATCTTTCAAACAAAGGTGTCTTGCACCCTTCATGTTCATGTGTTTCTATGAGGCAAATTATGTCTTTATCTTCTGCAATAGGCCCTAACCCAGGTCCTTGTCTCCATGGATAACCTCTGTATTTCCAACAACTTAATATTAAGGAAACCTGAGTATGACTTGATTGCTATTTATTTTGACATGCAAGACTCACATTTGAGTCTTTGTCCCTACTTTCCCATACTGACCTTGCTTCCTGATTTCTCGTTGAAGAGTTTGTTGCCTCTTGTTTATTACCATCTTGATGCTTTGTTTTGGAAGGAGGTCCAAATCGCACTTTCACAATTTTTCCTTTATAAATCCATGCTCTTTTGCCTTCATCTCTTGCTTCCCTAACCTTTAACATTTCGTCCCTCCTTTCCTCCTGTTGTTTTACAATTAAATCTTCTTCTAGGAAAGAGCGATAACCCCTCAACAGATGCTTCTTGCTTAGAATGATATATTTATCACGCAAGTTAGGCATGATGAATTTTATGGGCATGTATCTCTCACCGTTAAACTTACGAACCCTCCATGCTTGACATATTTGTGCTTGCCATAACAACTTGTCTTTCAAGAAGTCCCTTGCAAGGTCAAGAGTGCATTCATTTTTCCCATAGTCTTTCACCGCTTTAAGAAATATGTTTCCTTCTCTATTTTGTCTTTCCTTGCCTTCTCTATCTTGCATGTTGTCAACCTGAATGTTTGTTTCTCCTTCCTTATTCACAGAATTGCTAATAACTTGAACCCAAGTTTTGGGAACTTTGGTGGAATCTCCTTTCCTTTCTTCTCTTGCTTTCTTTTCATGGTTGCCTATTTGGGCAGTCATTTTCCCTTTATCTTGGAATGATTTCACATTCATCACTTCTGTACTTTCCACTACATGTTATAAATGTTTTGCACATTCGCCATCATGCATTGCCATTCTGTCTTCCCTATGAGGAGAGCTTCCTGTAGCAATGCCACTTGTTTTTTCAAAACTTTATTGCTCTCTACTAAAGCCTTGTTCTCAGTTGTTATTATATGAATTTTATGATCTCTTTCTTGCTCTTTAGCTTCTAAAACCTCCAACCTTTGTTTTTCATTTCTCAATTCTTTCACATAAAGATAAGATGACTAGGTGAGAGGTGTGGATGTGGGACTATATAAGGCAGCATCATCAATGACTTTTCCTTGAGACTTCTTGTTTCCATGTGCTTGTAGAGGGGACTTGTTTGAGTGCTTATTGTGAAGGGCTCGAGTACTTTCCTTTTGAGACCGTTTTTCCCTGGTCTGCTCCCATTTTAAACGGGCTAGTATTCGTTTTAAAATGCCCCAATATTGTTTGGCATTGACTCAAATCCACTTCCCAGGTTTGGCGGATGAGGCAATTTTCACTTGTCCTAAATCATTTGTCTCCACATGTTCTGAAATTTCTTGTCCTGTTGTCATGTTTGAATGCATTTTTCATCCAACCTATTTCGAGAAAGACGTAGGTCTATAAAATGCCAATATTACTTCGCATTGCTCCCTTCTGTTCAGATTATCGTTGCTCCCTTCTTAGGCTACAGACTGCTCCTTTTAAATTAAATATGCTGACCTAAATTTAATATATAATTTGATAACAAACCAATGATAATCGAAATCACATAGACGCCTCAGGTATACAACCTTGCAATATGGTCCTCGTGCCCTTTGAACTTTTCTATGCTGCTACAGACTCGCACTGTGATCCCTAAACGTTGCTACATGGCTACAGATTCACATTCTTCAGATGTTTGAATTTGGGAGAGTCAACTTCAGGGAAAAACCCTTGACGCCTCAAATTTCACTTCAGATATGCCCTCGTGTCTCCATCCTATTTTCATAGAACTTTTAGCTGAGATTGTGATTTTCCAATAGATTACTGGCTTCAATCACAAGTGGTTCGGTTCTTTGTAGATCAATTATGTGTCTTGTAATTTCTCCTCCGCAACCAATCACAAATCCTAAGTTCTCATGCTTCAAGCGTCTTTGATCTTCAGTCTCCTTCTTACACCTTAGGGTATAAGGTGGGAAAAGTAGGTCACGTGAATTGGTATTAGTCCCTCGCAAGGTAGGGAATAACAATAATGGAATTAGACGTAAAAGTATATTATATAGGAATTTGGAATGTGAATGTTACAATTTTTTTATAAATTAATATAAATAATATATATTAGGATGATGTTAGAGACTTTAGTTACCATTGATTGGTGAATGTTTTCTTTTCAAAGTTTGTTTGTAGAAGATGTATACATATTTAAAAATATTTTGTTTATTAATTTATAAAATTAAAAAACCTAGGGAATGTTGGGTCTATTTAGAGATTATAAAACAAAAACCAGACTTGTCTTCATTGTAGATTTCGGTTATTCCACTAACAACGAGGCAGAGTTCATTGCAATCAAACAGGGCCTGCTCATTGCTCAAATAATAGGGTTTAAAAGGCTAGTGATAGAAGATGATTCATGATTGGTGGTGGACATAATCAAGAAGCTAATTTAGGGTGCTCGTTGGGAAAAGTTGAGTCACAGTTAGTGCATAGCCCATCTGGTGTAGGAGGTCGGAGAGATCCTTCCCTCGTTCAACTATTTCGTAACCTCACATGTCAGACGTGAAGGAAAGAAAGTTGTCGACTTCTTGGCAAGTTGGAGTTGTGCTCATTGGGGAAATCTCTAGAAATGGTATGGCCACCAACTGGAGGATAATCTAGTTCCCCTCCAAGGTATTTTTGGGAAAGATAGAAAATATAGTCAGCAGCAGGAATCACCTTCACCGATCGGGGTATGAGCTGACCCCATTGGGCTTGTCCTGGCCAAATGATTAATGTGAATCTAACAAATTGTTTCGGCCACCCTCCACATGCATGCATCACTTGGAGTGGTGGCTATACACATGCAATGTTTAATGACCCAATTCGAAGGCGAAAGAGGTTTAAGGACACTTGGAGTGGTAAGAATTCTATCCGTCTTATTGAGTAAGGCAGTCTGCGAACTCATACCCCTGTGGAGCTGGTTTGAGTGGGTGATTCTGGGCAGCGGTGTCGTCATTGTTGTCTTTAGGTTCTGGCGACATTCAGTGGTATTTTTTTGGTCTTAACTTAGCAATTATTGTTAATATGTAGCAGCCTATTTGACCTTTGATCGGTGAGATGTATAGGTATGTGTTTTGGGGTGATGGGAATTGGAAGTGCCAGAGGCATGGCCTTGCTGGGTTTCTGGTTGGGTCTGAGTCCATTGTACTGCTCGTCCTAGTGTCAGTAAATTATGGTATTTGGTTGTCTTGCATGGGTGCTTGCATGCGCTGGGTGTTAAAGGGTTTTGGATGTGGAGGTCCCCCATACGCGAGCATGAAAGAGTTGAAAGGGGTTTGGGTTTGTGAAGAACTTGGTTTGGCAGGCATAGGGAGAGCTTGAAGTCGAGCTGAGGGTTTAGGAAACTCCAACTATGTCCTCTGGTGACAGAGGGGCGAAGGTGGAAGAACCCTGGTGGCTAGTTTCTGGGCTAGTGCAGTCTTGTGGAATAGAATCTCTCAAGTTGGGAATTTCTGTTTAGATAGAGGTCAATTCTGGTTTCAGAGCTGGTAATGGCTTGATGTTGATCACCATAAACTGGCCTTTGAGCATGGCGGTTTGATTTCTATAGCTTGACTTTTCTATATAGAGTCGTGTTAGAAGGGGTTTGGTGGGTTGCGGGTTTAGTGTAGTTGCGAGCTCGACCTCCTTTTTAATTTCCGGTATAATGTTTGGTTGGTGAAGTCAATAAGCTGTGGAAAGTGTCAATATAATGATGAGGCCCTGAAAATGGTTGGCATGGCTAGTCCATTTAGGCTTTGGAATGGGCAAAAGAAGATGAATGAAAATAGTGGCACCCTTATCTAATGTTGGCAATCAGCTGATAGCAAAATGTGGCATGGGTTCTTTGCTTAGCTGGTTTTGTTTGAATTTGATTTAATTGGTCTAAACGGCAAGACTATATGTACACTTAAGAATAAATGGAAAAAACATAAAACTAAATCTTATGAAATAGATTTATGTACAATTTTAACTGTAACTCTCTATTTCGATGGTGAAGCATATAGAATTTCTCAAGGCGAAAAAAAACGCTGAATCTAACGATCTAGATTCGTATACCATTTTAATCGCAACTTTCCATTTCGATGGTGGAGTATATGGAGTCACGTTATACTCTAAAGCTTCTAAGCGTCACGTTATTGTTTTCTTATTGTGGGAAGGAAGTTTTGTTTTATGACGATGGAAAGCATTAAAGCCAGGGACGCCGTAGTCATATAAAACTGAAATCCTCACCACGCATAGCATGCCATGTAATGTACTATACTGCAATTTAAGTCTATGACAACACAACACAACAGACAAGGGGCCACTGCCAGCTACGTTTGTAAACGATGTAAATTGTGTTAAACTAAACGTCTCAATCCCTTTGTTATGTGTACCTTAACTCACAACAGATTGCAATTAGATACCACACCAAACTTTTAAATGAGAGCGTGATAAGCTGTGTGTAAATTCATACTATTCACCGTAACTTTTCTCATTGCCTTTCATACACACTGTTGATTCATTGATGAGACAAGATTAGATTAATATGATATACAGGCAGCCATACAAACAACAAGCAAAGTTACCAGCAGGAAATCCACTATTAAGAAGGTATCAAAAAGATAAGATATTCTATAGTCACTATTAATAATTATTAGCTATTAATATTTCAATTAATATTACTAGCCAAGTTGAATTTGCAGAGACCCTGTAGCCATGGCGGTCGTTGATTCTTACTGCACTGAGAAGCGATTCCAAAGAATTCAACTGCAAAGCAAGAGGAGCGTTTTTGGTCTCAACAATTCTGCATCTTGCTAGCATTAAGGAGCGACTTACTGGTGTTGAATTCACATTCACCGAGCTTTTGTTTAGGTCTCAGAAAGGAAGGTTTGAATCTAAACGCTGTGGGGAGTTTTTATTGTGCGAAGTTTTTTTCACACAGTGAATTGGAGATTTATTTGGGTTTTTGGTTTATGTAAAAAATTTACAATTCCATTATTTTTTGTATTATTGGGCAGTGTAGTAGTATAACAGTGTCATAGTAACCAATTTCATAGTAATCGATATATTAGTATAACAGTCTCTAACCTCTTTCTTCTTCTTCTTTCTTTCTTTTTTTTTTCTTTTTTTTTTTCTTTCGATTTTAAAATTATTTTCCAAGCAATAACAAATACCATAAATAAAACACCCTCCATCAGAGTTCTTTCTTCCAATTGAAAATTAGAAATGACGTTACCATTAAATTTGAATTTATTAGAAACAGAAACACTAAACATTTTCTCGGAACTTTAATTAAAATTACAATAAACTTAAAAAACATTATATAATCCCAATAAAACTAAAACTAATAATAAACTTGAAAAAACATTATATAATTTTAATAAACTAAAACTAATAATAATAAAATTAACTGTAAAAATATTTTTTTTTCTAATAAGATTAATCTATTAACATAAAGAGAGTTAAAAATTACATGAAAACCTAAGTCAAAAAAACATTGCCCAAGAAGAAAGGCAACTGTTTCAGAGAAACATGGAATGAGACTGCCCTTTTGAAGGTGCTCAGTTACCCCAAAAATATTAAGAATTTATATAAAATAATTATAAATAATATGTATTATGATTAACTTGGAGACTTTAGTTACTATTAAATGGTGAATGTTCTTTTTTTCAAAGTTTGTTCGTAAAAGATGTATATATTTAAAAGTTTTATTTATATTATTTATAAAAATAAAAAATAATATAGAGGATATATTATAATATATGTCTTTATCGTAAAAAAATCAATAGTAGATTAAAAGGCTTTATTCGCTAATTTCATGTAAGAGTATTGTCATTTTGTATTATAAAATATAATTTATATTATTTAGGTTTTATTTGCTAATTTCATGTAAGGAGTTATTCACCATTTTGTATTATAAGATATAAAATATAACTTTTATATATTTTCTAGCTTTTTACATCCTCAAAATTGGATGTAAAAATTAATTGTCATATCAAGTAGGGTTATTAGTAAAGATATTAGACGAAGTCGGTAATATGGTGTTATTTATTTATTATTATTATGGATTTCTCTTAAATAGAGATTCTACTTTAATATTAATTTTTTTTAAGATACGTTCAAAGAAAACAATGTTAGACACACTTAATTATATTTTAATTTCTTTTTATATATTGACTTAAGAAATATGGTTATTAGTCTATTTTTCTATTTCTCTAATGGATTACGATTATCATCGAATCATTAAAAATGGTAAATTTGATTTTATTTGATGTCCGACGAATTTTAGAAGTAAATTTAGGATTAGAATCTTTGCATAATAATTTGTCTTTTGCTTAATCTAGATTTGAATATGATGCTATGGGAATCATTTAAAAAAAAAGAGAGCTATAACACAATTATTTACAATATTATCTTAATTGGATTAATCAAAGTGCTTTTAGAGTGTAGCTTTGCTCATAAAAGCAGGGTCAACTATCTATGAGGTTTCTGTTTCTGAATCAAATTTGAAAGTAGATAATATTATTTATGTCTTTATAAGAGCATTAGATGGGAAAGATATATTTATTTATGAAATGGGAGAGATAAATTCTTGCATCTTTTGCTAGCCAAATGTTTAATGATATAGTTAATGGAGTCGCTCGTAAGTTTTAAGTTTTGATTCTTGGATTTAATTTTTAAAACATATAACAATTACATCTCTTTTGCCAACTATCTTTTATTCCTATTAAAGAGTCTATTTCAATCTTTAATTTATGTAAATGCAAGATATTAGTAAATAACCAATGTTTTCTTCCTTCGCTTGACATAGATTGCATTTTCTTGGCCCATATCTATTCCTTTTCTAGAGTACTTCCCACATAAGGCCTTTGTTCATATTTGAAAGCCACATGAGTATTTGAGCCTCAAATGGAGATTTGATTTTCCATATTTTCTTCCACCATTATTGAGGTTCTTTTGGTCCATTTTACGAATGCTTGCTTTGTATCCTAGTTTTGGACTGTAAAATCCTTACTCTAGGTTTATGGACTAGATTAGTTCATCTTTTATTTTTTTAATTCAAACATAGTTCTATTTTAAATTTTTAATATATGCTTCCCATGTCCCTTTCTTTTTCCCTTCTAGTCCTATCTACTATGCCTTGTTCCAATCTTGTTACCATATAGGATTATGCCTTATTCCAATCTTGTTACCATATGGATGAGCTCTTTAGAGGAGTTGCTTAGGTTAGGTTATAAATTCCTTCTCTACAAAGGGATGTTATCACAACTTCTATAAGGTTGATATTGACATGATGTTGTAGCAGTTATAATAGCCCCACTATTTTTCGACAAGAGCCCAAATTTTGGAGTCACTCCTTATTCAAATCATAAACATCTATATGATCAAAATCCTCAAACCTTTCCTCACACCCTAGGACAAAAACGTAAGGAAAAATTTAACTTAAGTATCGTATAAAAAGGTACATGTTTCATCATACTCTCACAATGCAGTGCATTACAACCTGGTGGTCTAGTGTATTACACCTTTACCATTTATCACATCGCATTGTCTTAGTGTGGTCTCTTGTCCCAACTCCCCTTGCGATAATGCATTGATTGTGAATTTATGACACTCACAAACGCGAAAATGTTATATAACCCCCCCATCCCATTTCATTTTCACCATTCGGTTATCGCATAGCTCTTTGACTCTTTAGCACCATGAGATCTACTAGTGCTTCCTTGCCTTCAAAGTTATGTTGCGCGACCAAGTTCGTAATGCTTGCGTCACGTGCTAGGTAAGTTCTGCACCCCTATCTTGAAATCATAATTTGTTAGAATATTTGCGTTACATTTTTTGCCTTTTTCGCATGACTATTAGTCTTCCATGACTTTCCACATTTCCATATATCTATGAATACAACCATCAAACCCTCCTAACACTTAGCCAATTTGTGCCCCTTCCATTGCATTCCACCTAGTCAGTGCATCACAATTAGTTTCTACAAACTGTTGTTCTATGATGTGTCATGGCGCATGTCCCTTACACAAACTACACTAGTCATTTTCCATGTGCCATGTCACGATTCCCTTTGTCACATCACAAGTTCACTTTATAGTCTAAATATTTGTCTTGTGAAACAACACATTCTACCCACTCAACTTGCAATAATAACTTGCACTCTGGCACATAATCATTTTATCTCATATTCTCATTATTGCATCACATCCCTCTTTCGTAGTCTAACCTCTATCCATGCACTATGACACATTGCCCTTCCATTGTCTGCTATAAAAGTATGTGATGCACCATTATAACCTTGGCACAATACATCACTATATCGCATTGCATCACCTCTATTTAGCTTGAAACTTTTCTTGCACCACATCACAACCCACTCACACATACTACATTGTTTCATTTTGTTACACACATAGTTCCTACATTTGTTTTCTAACTTAGTCATTATGATGTATATTTTTGATATGTCAAGTTCGGTGGATCTACAATAACTTAACATGTCATCATCATCAGAGAACATGGCTTCCCTAAAGAAGAGACCTAGGGAAGAGATTGCGGAAGAAGGATAAGAGGAAAGTCTTATTGCTTCAGTTCCCACATATATTGACATAACATTTTTCATTGACAAATCTATATCAATCACTTATTTAGAAGTATATCGGTTTTTTCCTGAAAGGAACTCCCATTGAATAAGAAGATGCAATTATATATCAAAATATTAAAAGATCATGGCTATACAAGGTAACATCACATCAAACAGTATTTCCTTGAGGAGATACGATCAAATGGATTATTAAGTGTATTGACAGTAGGGACATGACCATCAGGGATAGACTTGGCCAAGATATTTCTACATTAAGATACCCTCACATCACAAAGTAGTATAAACTTCCCAAATATCAAATGGCTCTCACAAAAGTCTGGTGTCACAAATTTAGCTTGAGTACTAAAGATATTCTTAAGAGTAGGTGGTAGGATCCTAGTAAGTTCAGGACCAAGGTTGAAGGATTCTATAAAATGAAGTTACTAAGGAAAGTCTACTAGCTCATTGTAGCCATGTGTTGCAAATTTTGTGGTAAAGAAAATGCAGAACTCTTTGAAGAGAGTTGGGTGATGTTGATGTACACAAGTGCCCACGAGGGATCCATATTAAGCTAGGTTGAGATCTTAGCAGCATTTAGCTAGGCTAGGGTAAAAGAGGCCCAAAATCTAGGAGAAGGAAAGCAACTGAAATTTTACGTGGTCTCATATTTACTAGATTGTGTATGTGCTAAGTGTGAATTTGAAGTACTGGGATGGAAGTGGAATTTCTCCATAGATATTCAACCAATCCACATCTACTTCTATTATAAAGAGTTGTGGGAAAATCAACATAGAGCATCATACACAAGAATAGTCAGAGGATTCATTTCACCACTACACTATATCTTATTCTATTGTGACTCACCTTTAATGTTAGACCACACCAAGGCAATGTTGTAAGAGGTAGCTGGTTGATTCTCTCCCCATGATTCCACATACACTGGAGTGTTTGGAGTATGTAAACCTCCACAAAACTCCTGTTATTTGTCAGAGACAAGGCTATTTTACTGGAGGTTGCTTACAAGCAACTATGAGAATCAATGGTATGTTAGCATGGGTAAATAAAGCACCATTTCCCCCATATCCTTTCTGCGTTGGCATGTATTTCATAAATAATTACAAAGAAGCATTGCCAGAAGCCGTTGAGTTTGAACGCTTTAGATTCTTGGAGCTTGAGTTTCACAGATAGAATCCAAGAGGCATAGTCACAACCCACTCTTCACAATGTAAATACAAGTGGCCCTACTCGTTGCAAACTAAGGAGGATGAGGAGAAAATTAGGAATTGCTATAATGTTGTAGAGGTCGTAGATGATAAGAAAACCTCACGGCGTAGATTTCATATTTTCTAATATATTTTAGTAAATCTGTTGTGATGAATTGTCGAGTGGAATATCCTTGACAGTTTATGGATCAATATCTATATGTTCGTGATATTAAGAGGGTTGAAGATAAAAAATAATTTCCTAAAATATCCTACATATACCTAAATTTGATCACATTTTAAAAATATTTTCTCAATATCAGACTTCCTAGCCTTCTAAGTCATTAAAACATGGTGATTTTGAAATGTTTATTTTTCAATGATATTAGAGCACAATAATTATTTTTTTAATAAATCCAAGCAATCCCTTACCTTTCTGATGGTCCCATACTAAGTGCATGTTAGTCATCATAATCATCATTACATATAAAAGGGTTTTTTTTATAACATATATTTATAAGGAGAAAATAATAGATAAGTAATGATTTTCTCATAATTTTTCTCTTAAAAATTATAAAAAATAATATGATAATGATGAAGAAGAAAATTAGCCAATAAGATTCAATATGGTCCATAAGAGATTACTTGAAATTCTTTAAAACTTTATTTTTATACATTGTTTTGTTGAGTTAAAAGGTCAAGAAGGTTGTAGGGTGGAATTTTTTTTGGAAACCTCCTTAAAATCACAAAGGTGACAAACTCTTTTATTCCATCCCATGGTGTTGTTAGAATTAATCCAATGCCCATTTTTATTTTGGAGGTCATGCCAATTTGTTCTTATTTAGCATGCATATTTTCATCTTTATACTAGTCAAGGCATAGAGATACTTTTGACTTTAAAGATTTGTGTTGATCACCTCTTTATAGAATTTTAGTTTTATTTTTCCGTCTAAATCTCTATAGCCTCACAATTTCTCCTTAAATTTTGATGTACTTATTAGACAAAAGATCTACTTCTTTACTTGCTTGAGCCAAAAATAATTTTGACTAAACTTAAAAACAATTTTAAGAAACCTCTTATCTTCCATATTATTTAACTTCAATTATATATTAAAACAAATTAATTTAGATCCATTTAAAACTTCAATTTATATACATGAAATTACTCATTAAAGAATTCCTTAATATTTAATAAATTTGAGTTTAAAGTTTATTTAATGATGCAGATTTTGGATCCATTTTAATCTCAACTTCCTAGATTTCATTTAAAAATTTAAATTTAAATTAATCAAAATCAAATTATTTATTAATTTTTTTTTGAGTATATATATATATTATATATATATATATATTATATTAATGGGTAATTAATACATTCAAGCATGAGTGAATTGGTATTTTGTATATAGTTGGTATATAGTTAGAGGACGTGGTCCAATAATCAGGTGGGATGTTTGGTCTCCATAAGTCTTATAATTTGGTTTAATAGTTAGATGGGATCCGAGGAAATTTAGTCTCCACAAATCTCATGATCCAATTCAAAATAAAACTATATGTACACTTGAAAGCTGCTCCCAAAAAAAAAGCTGAATCTAATAATATAAAGCTGAATCTAATAATATAAATTTGTATATCATTTTAACAGCGACTTACTATTTTGATCTGTTACTAATATATAGCTTTAGTGGTTGAAAGAGTTTAATAATAACTTCCCCACCCCAGTTCGAGTAGCATGAGCCTAGAAAAACTTCTATGTACTGAATGAATATATGGAATGGAATCACCGGCGTGAATTCTATGTACTGAATATATGGAATGGAATCACAGGCGTGATTTGTTTAGGTGAAAAGAAATTCGAACGATATAGATTTGTATACCATTTTAGTCGTAACTTTCCATTTAGACGGTGGAGTATATGGAATCACGATGCTTACGATCTTAGCTAAAGCTTCTAAGCGTCACGTTATAGTTTTCTCGTTGTGGGAAGGAAGTTGTTTTCTCATTGTGGGAAGGAAGTTTTGTTTCATGAGGATGGAAAGCATTAAAGCCACGGCAGTGACGCCGTAGTCATATAAAACTAAACGAAATCCTCACCACGCAGCGCATGCCATGTAATGCACTGTACTGCAATTCAAGTCTATGACAACACAACATAACAGACGAGGGGCCACTGTCAGCTACCTTTGTAAATGATGTAAATTGTGTTCAACGAAACTTCTCAATCCCTTAGTCAGGTGTACCTTAATTCACAACAAATTGCAATTAGATACCACACCAAACTTTTAAATGAGAACATGATAAGCTGTGTAAATTCATGCTAGTCACCATAACTTTTCTCATTGCTTTTCATCCACACTGTTGATTCATTCATTATATAAGATCAGATTCGTATGATATACAGGCAGCCATAGAAACAACCAGCAAAGTTACTAGCAGGAAATCCAACTAGGTATCATGAAGACTACCAACGCAGGCTCGATAATGTTGGTGCTCATTATTTTTGGGTGCTGTTCCATTGGGGTCATAGCTACATCTTTTGATTTCTATTACTTCGTTCAACAGGTATTTACTGCTGAATATCAATTCGTTTTCAGTTTATCCTTTATTCTTGTGTATGTTGATTTGCTTGTAAATATAGTGGCCTGGTTCATACTGCGATACTCGTAGAGGATGCTGTTACCCTCGCACGGGAAGGCCTGTTTCCGAATTTTCCATTCATGGCCTCTGGCCCAACTACAACACCGGTAAATGGCCACAGTTCTGTGGTTCCTCCGAAGAATTCGACTACTCAAAGGTAGTGGCAGCACTAATTCAATCTATTCTCTTATGTATTACTGGTTCATGAAATAAAGTTACGTTTACCTTATATGATAATGGCCGTTGTTATATGTATTGAGACAAAATTTATAGATCTCAGATCTGGAGGAGGAGCTGAACAGGTATTGGGGTTCGTTAAGCTGCCCGAGCAGCGATGGACAGGAATTCTGGGGACACGAGTGGGAGAAACATGGCACTTGCTCTCTCAATCTTGATGAGCATTCATACTTTGAGAAGGCTCTCTCCTTGAGACAAAATATAGACATTCTTGGGGCTCTTAAAACTGCAGGTGGTCACATATCATGAGGTCACTCTCAGATTAATTCCTTGTTACAAAATTTGTTAATTGGTAGTTTGTGTAATGTTAATTGGTAGTTTGTTTGCAGGTATTAAACCCGATGGAAGCCAATACAGTTTGAGCGATATCAAGAAAGCCATTAAACAAAACACTGGGCAGCTCCCAGGAATCGATTGCAACACGAGCGCAGAGGGAGAGCATCAACTATATCAGGTGTATGTGTGTGTTGATAAATCCGATGCTTCCACTGTTACTGAATGCCCCATTTATCCACACAGCAATTGCCCATCCATGGTTGTGTTTCCTCCTTTTGGGGAGGATCAGGAGGACCGAGATAGTTACACAGAAGGAATGTACGAGCTGTAGATATGGACAAACAGCATTTCTTCTCTCCGCATTTGATTTTTATCAATGAAATTTCCGATTCCAACATTTTGTAGATTTGGTGGCTTCTTAGATTGCAAGGCATGCTTTGCACGATTTTATTCGTAACACTGTATTTCATTATTTAAATTTTTAACGTAGGGAGACCAAGTTTGCTGCGAAGGTAAAATGAGAAAACTATTTGCCACTTAATTAATTTATGATATAAACATATTAAAGCTACCGAAGAGGCCAAATGTTTTAAAAAGTTTTCTATAGTAATTGTTTAGCCTTTTTAAGCGAGTTATCTAGTTTATTTTGGATAGAGATGTTGTAATGTAATGTTTTGGAAAGAGATGTTGTAACGTAATGCTATAATATATTGTAAAATTTTAATTAAAATTAAAAATAAAATAATGTACTAGTATTTTATTACTCACAATGTTGTGTAAAAATACATAGAAATATAGCAATGGAGGAGGCCCAATTTTATTTAAGGATAACTATGACAATTGGGCAGATGCAAGTCTCTATGTGAGTTTACAACTCACCCTACTTAGCTCATAGGGAAATGAGACGCTTGAAAAACCAACATTAACACCCGTCCCCTTAAGTGAAACATAGGGAGTAACTAAAGAACAATGAATGGGTCCCAACAACGAAGCCTGATTAGTTACCCATCTACAAACTCTTATAAGTAGAGAAAGAGAGAAAAACCCGTAGAAAAAAGCTCCCCCCCAAAAGAGAGAAAGATACGAGTGCTCAAATTACCATGGAGCTGAAATTGTAGATCCCATAATGATCCACTAAATGGCAAGAACATAGCCTGCTCCAAACAAGAAGTATGAAATGCTTAAGTACCAAAAATTTGAAGATGAGAGCCATGAAACCTCAATGAGGTCAGTCAATTGCTGAAGTCATATTGTTGTAGAGGCACACATGTATAAAACACTGTCAACTTCTCCAAAAAATGCTTCAAAGAAAATAGGTTCCGATAAAGAACCATGAAAAAGGCTTCAAACATAAGCAACAAGATCAACCAACAAACGAGAAATGAGGCCTATAAGTATGTAAAACTTAGCTCAAATGTCGTACAACAACACTCCTAAAGTTGTATGAACGCTGTCACTTGTCACACTGATCAAACACTAGAAATGCCAATTGTCAACAAAGTAATGACAACAATATCTGTTACCATCTAACTGCCCCCCCAAAACACAAATTCGGAGGGAGTGAGAACCAATAGTCTCCATTGTCAAAAAATTCCCCCATGAAACACAATTACGGGAACAACAACAATCAACAACGGACAATTGATGCAACATCATGCTATGAACTATGCAAGCATTGGTTCAAATGAAGCCATGACCATCCATCGACCCATCCACGAACGCTCTTGATGGTCAGCACTAGTCCATGATTCATTCTTTCACATTTCTTCTATAATGATCTGAATGTTGGACTACTAAATGACTAATAATGTTGATGCTTGGGTAATTTCTTCTGATGAGGATGTGAATATATCTTTTTTTTTTTGTTTTTAGACTCAAAGTTTGGTGCCACAATATTTTCATTTGGAATGACATTAGGATCCATGTCAACCATCTATTTATCACAATTGACAAGAGAATTTTTCTTCCAACACCTCAGAGTTGGATGTAGGTGATGAGGCAGCAGTAGGATCATATCCAAGACCCGCTCTTGATGTCTTCATTACAGGGTTAATAGGAATAACAATTCCTTACCCATTCTTCCCAAGTCCTTCTTTGGTATATCCCATTTTACTCAACAATCAGGATCCAATACCAGTAGTATGCTTTTCAAAACTAGGTGTGACAAAGGCATGTGATGCGTCATGATCACCGACTTCAGTCTTTTGACAATCAACATCATGAAGTGTGGAAGGAGGAGAGCTTGGCACCTTAATATCAACTGTCTCCATCTCAAATTTCTGAAGACGACTAACTTCCAATTCAAGTTCCTACTTAGAACCTTGTAACTTTTGAATGACCTCATCCTTCTCAATTAGCTGTTGAGACAAGGCATTATAATCTTGTTTCAAAAAATGATATTGCTCCATCATTGTTTCTTTTAAACAATGAATCTCCATGTTGTGTTGATTATTTTTTTGTTCTAGTTGTTTCTTCAATTTGAGTTTGAAAAAGACTCAACTTCCTCCTACAAGCCATGAAGGAGGTTAATATTCTCTTGAAATTCATGTGTAAGCATATGGAAATAATTTCCCATGGCTGAATCCAGACAGTAAACCTTTTGGATTTTCTCAGCTACTTATGTTTGCAACCTAATTTTAAGAGTTGCATTCTCTTCTTGCAAAAGGGATACCACTGACTGCAATTGGATGAATTCTTTACGAAGTTCATCTGCTGCCTTCTTCTCATAGAGCTCTTGCAATATTTTACCCATCTTGATAACAGAAGTTGGAAAACGTGTTTTCACTAGCCACAAAAATTGATACAAAACAAGGTTGATGATGACAACAATAGGTGCTTTACCCGGGAGAACAATTCACCTAGTTTTTCATCACTAGCAAACAAGTGTTTCATAACCTCCCACTATCAAAGAATCAAATACATCAACAAATAGATATATGGTCATTCTTTAATGAGTATAGTCTACAGATGCTCTCGAAACCTTTTAAATAATCCTTGGAATAAAATATGTGTGCCAAAAGACTTTTTCCAAAATCCACTTTTAAGGAAACTACTCCAGTTAAAGAAATCTTTCTTAAAAAACCAATTAGAGCAAGCGCCCTATATAGAAACACAAATTATGATAGGAGGGTGCTTTTTCAACTTGGCCCAAGGAACTTTCTTAGATCAGAAATAGGAGATGTCGATATCTGCTTTAGTTCAGAGAGAGTTATGGTGCTCTCAAAATGTTGGAGTTGATGTTGTACTAAATGTTGGAGTTGATCGACCAAAAGTTGTAGTGCTTCCAAAACCACAGGAAGGAATAATGGAAGCACGAAAGGCAAGTTTAGTTGTTGGCCTAGCATTGAAGTAGATCCAAATGCAGGTGTGCTAGATGCTCCAAAAGGAGTTGAAGAAGCAAAAAGATTGGAAGATGATGTAGTTGAAAAAGGAGTCGCAATAGATGCTTGACTTAAGGGATTAGACTGTCCTGTTTGGGAAAGAATATGACCCCCTGCAAGTTGTTGGTAAGGCTACCATCATGACCACATTTTATTCGAACTCATTTTGAACAAAGTGAGAGGAAAAATGGTTTCCCACAAAATTTTGAAATTAACACCTGAGATACTTAATTGCAAGGACACAAGGGAATGCTTCAAATTCGTTGTAGACCATCGACAAGGCCATAAAAAAAAGCTTCATTAGAAAAATGCTGCCAAGCAATATGGATCTGGAGATGACTAATATGATGGAAATCAACAACAAATAAAATTGAAGCTCAAAAAATCTGTAAATATGTAGATTAATGGAATATAGTGTCACACTTTGTATCAAGCACCCTTCTGTGTTCGGGCATATAAAGCACAATGTATTGGATTCACAAATTTGGAATTTCTCCAATTGATTCAACTTCCAGAGTCAACCTCTCAGATCTGGAGGCTATAAAATTTTCCTTGAGCATTAAAACTAAAACTTGGCGGCTCTGTCAAATTAGAAAACTAAAGGATAATCTTCATAAAAAATAAAAATTGTCTCCTCAAAAAAAGATTTAGATAAACCATGGGGGCTTCTCTAAGGGAGAAATAACATACTACATGCATTCAAATTGGGGGATATATATTGATGGAAAAATGACATAATATATTCAACATATAATAGCGGGTAAAGGGTTTTATATTGGTCGGTATAAAAAATGGAGCTCAAAGTTAATGAAAAAATATAAAGGGGCATACAAAATGTTAATAAAAAAATAGATACCTACAATATCTAGTGAAAGTAGGAGGTTTTTAAATTGGGAAGGTGTATTGGGTTCGTATTGGTAAGGGGTTAAATAATGTGATTTTTAGAGGTGCTTTCCAATATGTAGTCAAGTTAAGGGTATTGTTTAGTATGTCATGAATGCACGATATGTCAAAATTTCATTGAGTGAAGCCCCCGTGGGATAAACACATGGAAAATTCATCATCCAAGCCAATGAGTTAATGAACCAAGGTTTTCTATGAAGATCTAGTGTCCCCAAAAATTCATTTATAGATCCTCAAACAGATCTAGGTTTACTCAGTGAACATTGGATCCATCATGTCTCTCATCAATGACTCCAGCCTCATGGTTCTATAGCAGATAGATTTCCATACAAGACCTCCTATGTGCTCTCCCATCAATGTTGTCATTAGGGCCACCAATGAACAAATAAAATATGGTTAATTGACACTTTTCCTGCTCTTGAAGGAGAAGCCGTGGCCCCAACATTCCATTTATTTTACCAAAACTTAGATGTGAACACCACTAAATGAAAATCATATGTTGATGGGTAAAGCTTTGGAATTATGATCTACAGAAAACACAAATGGAAAATCTAGAATAGTTATTAATAATTTCTTGATTCAGTTGTCTGAATCAACAAGCGACGATCTGATGGAGATAAGGGTTGTGCTACAGTTGGCCACACGGTATGATGCATTTCTCCTCTAGTGGTTGGGGCCGGTCTAGTCAAGCTCTAGATCTCCAATGCCCACCCGAAATTTTGATAGCACAAAAATGGAGGAAATCTAAGAGTGCCAGATCTGTCTCTCCGAAAACCATGAACCAATCACAAAGCTCCATTCAAATCATAAAAAATTTTCTAAACTCAAAGATAATTTAGCAGGGCAGGAATCACCCACTCTGATACCATGTAAGAGTATTCTATTACTCACAATGTTGTATAAAAGTACATAGAAAACCTCCATTATATAGCAATAGAGGAGGCCCAATTTCGGTTAAGGATAACTATGACAATTGGGCAGATGCAAGTCCCTATGTGTGTTTACAACTCACCATACTTAGCTCATAGGGAAATGAGATGTTGAAAAAACCAACTCTAACAAATAATAATAAAAATAAAAAAGATTTATGGTATTGAGAACCCATGGTATTTATGTAGAATATAGCCTATTTAGGAAAGGAAATTAAACCAACTTAGATTCATCTTAACTCCACATCTATCAACGACCCAGAGGGATCAAATTTCTTAAGATGAAAACCTATTTTAGAGTGAAAAGAGATTTTATCTCTCTGGGTGCTTAGTAAATTTAGATTTAAGATAGACCTAAGCTAATGCAATAACAAAAGTTAGATAAAATAGTTGGAAAATCTAAATATTTAGAAAATTAAAGATAAGAATTTCATTATTATTATTTTAGAGGAAAAAAACGTTGGAATTTATTATGATAAAACCAATACATATAACAAGTACATATGTCCAAAAATTGTTCAAAATGAACTACATGCTAGACTATAGGCATCCATCCTTATGATTCATAAGATTACAACTATTGTCCATCATGTTTACTGAGATATAGGAAAAATAAAACTTGGTAGCAAAAATATTGTTAAAAAAACATAGTCAAAAGTGTCCACGGAGTTTACTCCAAGTCTAGAGTCACTCAATAGTGACAACCCCTTCATCAATGATCTCATTAATACCCTCTTTCAGCTGGTAGTGGATGATTCCATCAGTGACGTTTAACCCTTTCTTCGATAAGGAACCAATGGCCTCATTCTAGTGCCTAAAGATATGTGAGAAGGTGATCTCCAAGAATGATTCAGTCAAAATAGAGATTCTCTCCAACTAATTGGACAGAGAGGTACTAGAGAGGACTGATCTATCTTTGACGGTCTCAATAATGATGTTTGAATCCCCATATATGGCAATGCAACAAATATGGATTTACTGTGAAAACTATAAAAGTCCTCAAACTTCCAATAGTTCGACTTGGGTATTGGAGCCATCATCACTGTTCTGATGAAGAAGATATATGGAATGTGGATTGATCCAAATCATGACCTCGCATCCATAATTGAAAAATTATGTAGCCCCATCGAAGAAACTTGCAGGAAAATGAGATTGAAAAGATAGCTCACAAAATTTGGATGGTACTGGTGTTCGAGCTACCATGCACGATGAATCTAACCAAACTATAATGTGAGTACAAATCCCATATAAGAGAGGAGCAATATTGTCAAAGATCAAATGATTCTTGGATTTCCAAATCTCCCAAATGGTAAAGAAGGGGAGACTTTTGATCTTTCCTTTCCAGGTGACCCACCAAGAAAAGCAAGAGACGAGCTAGGAGAAGGATGGTTGAGCAGGAACTCGATAATGTGCTATAACATAATTATAGATAGTGAGAGAGAATAATTGATTTTATTTTACTCAAAATATTCTTTACCAAACATATTAGCAATGAACAAATTGGCCATTACCATAGTGTATGTTTGAATAATGGGGCAATGATTATGCAAGTTACCTTATTTTGTACAGAGGGTACACCATACTGCCCCACCTTACCCTACCGTGCATGTAGGCAGAGGCATTGGTTGTCGAGATTCGACCTTCTTCCTGCAGGAAGCACTATCATTCAGTTGGAGAATCTTAAAATATCAACAATTTTTTGGACAATGTCATTAGGGTTTATTGGTTGATAAAGAAAACAGATGTTCCACACTCCATGGGTATTTTCCTACTAAGTCTAGCTTACTCTCCATTTGGTGGAGAAAAGTAACATGGTTCTATTTTTTAAAACAACGAGAAAACCTATAATAACTCAATTGCCAAACCAACAGTGAGCACAACTATCTCTAGTTGCTATCCACTAATGTGGGTTGACTCATCACAGTTATTCAAGGAAAACCACGCCACCTGAAATGACCTTCTTGTGGTAATTAAAGGGGCAGGCTTTCACTTGTGTTGGGCCGCCAAATTAACATTCACTTTCACTCTATTTTTCACCTTTATCCTCATTTTGTCACCTCATTCCATCACATTATCATTAGATAACCATACATTATCATTATTACATGAGTTCACATTTACATTTTCCAAAGTTATAAATTTCATGTGTTTAGAGTGAGTTTATGGTTAAAAGTTAGAAAAATAACATGTATTTACTTAACCTAAAAATCGCTTGAGTTTGATGACATGTGTAGATCATTTGGAAGTTTCCAAGGCACCCTTATGTGACCTCCCAAGATCAAATTCGAATTTCAACTCAAGAGGTGGACCATATTCCAAGGAGAAAGATCATGGAGATCTTGACGTGCCATGGGATTTGTATCTAGTATTTAGAGATAAGTTGAGACACGTATGGATCTAGTAGATATTTAAGGGATCTACATTTATTGAGTAGATATCCCTAATTCATGTATAAATAAGAGGTGCATCCTTAAAAAAAATGGTTATCAGTTATCCATTAGCATCAGATTTATGATTGTTCACTCAGCATGAATAATATCATTTTTCCAAAATTATGAATTATGAGTGTTGTTTGATTCTTAAGGTGTGATAGATGTTCATGTGTTCTCATTAAGGAATGGAAGGATTCCCATACCAAGCTAAGTACACTTTTTTGTAGAGTAATGTTTATAGTTGTGAATATACTAGTTTTAATTCTGGATGTTCATCTTATTTCTTCGCTGTAAATACTTGTAGATAATTTCAATATGAATTCATGTTATGGCTATGTTTTGTTGTGTGAAGATTGATCTCTTTTCAGTAATTAGTTTGGATGTGGAAGGACAACCAGGACTCTTAAAAAAGAGTCTCTTCTCTGTGAACTAGGATTGGACGAAATCAAGATTCACTTTCTTATATGTTTTTCTAGATTAAATTTATATGCTTTCATAGTTACATTTCATCATGCTTTCTTAGATGTTTGGCAATGTTATTACAGAAGGAATGTGGAAGGACAACTAGGACTCTTGAACAAGAGCCTATTTTTCTTCTTCTAAAATAGACTAATCTCATTGACCAATCATTTATATGCTTTCATAAAATAGATATGAATATTTTCTTTTAAAAATAGTTTAGATTTGTAATATGCATTTCCTTTCTTTCTTTCCATCCTAAACAAACTTTCTACAACAATTTTATCTGAGGTCCCACATATTTTGGTTTGCTTCTAAGTTACGAAACCCCCCGTTGACATAGTAAAATGACAAGGGATTTAACATACCATTAAATCACCCTACATTTTTGGCGTTGTTGCCGGGGACGCAAACTTAGATGTAAACTAGTTAGGAGGATTGTTTAAGAAGCATTTTTCATTTAGGGCCATTTTCATAACTACCTTTAGGCATTTTTATTTAAGTTTATTTTGCATTTGCATATAGAAAACATCCACAAATCAAAAGCCCCCATTCACTTTAAAAAAACAAAAAAATAAAAACAAAAACACAATATCCATACGTATATTTGTAGAATGATGAGCATAAGTTTGGAACAACTCGCTCAGATCTTAGCAAGAGTTAGGATCTCCTCTTTTTGTGAAGAAGAGATCTTGACAACAACCAAAAGCTTAACTACTCCTTAAGAAGGAAAAAACAAATCAACATTCGAAGAATCCTTTACGTCTGATGAGGAACAATTATTTTAACAGAAGATTGAAAAGGACAAAGAGAAGTTGCAGCATGATCTGAATCAAAGTGGGAATCGCATATATGAAAGCCTTATCGAAAGGTGGTTTCGATAGTTTCAAGCAAGTACTAAGTTAGATCAATTTTGTTTTTGTTCTTATTTCATTAAATCACAGCCACAAAAAACTAGATTGGATCATTCTTGTATATTTTCATTTTAAAATTGTGAAATTGAAAATGAATATATTTTTATCACTATTGTGTGAATGGTTACATTGAAAATTTAATTATAGGTAATAGTTTGTAATTTCCAATTAGGATAGAGTAGGTAGGATGATACTTTCAATGTCGAATAAGTATGCTCTCTTCCTACGTTTTTGCACGATCTCGAGGATCAGAAAGTAAGATGTCTATAAATGTTTTCACGGTTTGCAAATTTTTTTTCCTCAGTTTGTTAAATTTTTTTCTTCCTAAATCAATATTTTTTTTTCATGTTTTTAATAAAGAAAATAGAGATTTTTAAATAAAAATATCAATTCTTTTTTCCAAAAAAAAATGACAATTTAGGTTCTCATACGACTTTTAAAGAAAAACCTAATTAGAATTTTCTCAACTATTTTTTCATTTTTATTTAAAAACAAAAAAATATAACATA
>APFE030756964.1:125075-166878 GCA_000404065.3 Pinus taeda
CTCTATTGGCCACTTTAAGTTTTTGACAGCCATCCAAAAACAAAAAATACTAATTTTTCTTGTCCAGGCTATGTAAACTAAACATTCAAAAAGATTACTATTGCTTCTTGTTTGCATTATAAACTGAAACTAGACAAAAAAACTATCCACCAGCATTCAAAAACTACGGAGAGCATATACATATCTTCAGATATTAACCCACCATGGCTTCCTATTGATTATCTTCTTTCTTTATACCTGGGTTGATCTTCTTTATTTGTTGCTGTATCTCTTCCAGTTTTTTGTCTTGCATTATCAGGGTGATCTGAATGTTCTGCATTTCTTTCTTCAAATTAGGAATTCCCTGGGACAATTCAGCCATCTCCATGGAAACATGTTCCATAGCCTTAGCCAACAGCCTTTTCACAACCCAATATACATGCAAGGCTTGTTTATACAGAGTCATGCATCCTCTAGTATTCCCTGGATCCGGTAGCAGGTATTCCCAATCTTCCATTTCTGATCCTGATTGACCCTAGGTCGCTTCTTCCTCCAGTTGTTGTATTATTCTTCTGATGTCCTCATTAGTGTTTTCACAGTAGGCTTGCTCTGTGAATTGGATCTTCTTCTTCAATGTTTTTCTATATTTTCTTGTTGGTAATGGTTCGTGCTCCTCCCATTTCCCTTCCGACCATCCTCTTCCTCTACTGCGTCGACCTCGTCCCCATCCTGCTCTTCCTCTATTCCTGTGATTTCCTCTGCCTCCCAGACCTTTCATACCTGAGGTGCTCCCGAAGTCGCCTCCCTCTTCTCGCCCTTTGCTTCTCCTATCTCCATACTTGCTTTCTTCCAGTGGTTTGTCCTTTATTAACCCCTCTCCTCCCATACCCTCTTTCTTGGTAGATCAGATCTATCCTGGTCGGGATCAAACATTTCCATTTCATCGTCGGTATCGTCCTAAATTGTCTGATACTGCTCTGCATTTTCTCCAGCCTCGATTCCTTTCCCTTTTTTCTGGGCTTCTCCAACCTTTGGTCTCCTTGTCCGCTTCGCTTCTCATTCTCCTATTCGTTGCCATTCGATTCCTCCTTCCGGCTCTGCCTGTTTGTTCTCTCTGCCTCCTCTGCCTTTCTGTGAACCTAATTGGTGTTTTCGCCACCCTGTCTCTTCGCAAATTCTCTGCAGTTTCCTTTAACGACCTCCTTCCTTTGTCTTGGCTTCCTCCTTTATGATATCTCTTCTGCCGTTTCTCCTCATTTCTCTTCTCCCGAATCTCCTGCCACCTGCCGTTTTCATAATCGCCCACCTCCCTTCGTCCTTCCTCTGTGCCATCGTACCTATGTCCGATCTTTGCAACATTACCTCCACCAACTTCGTCCTTCATTACTTCATCGTCGTTCCTTCTCGGAATGTTATCCTTTCTGTTGATCTCTCTGTCCACCTTCATCATTACCCAAATTCCTTTTACCTTGTCATCATCCCTTATCTGATTTGTATTAATTGCCCTGATCGCCGCCATTATCACCCCGATCGGGGGTCTCTGGGAGTCTTTTTTATTGTGTTGTGGTCCCATTATGGTCTTGAGTGATTATGGTAGTAAGTTCATCCCATCCCGGTTTATTCCTTATTGTTGGCCAGCTGCTGTCGATCTTTTCTCCCTGTTCTTTACATCCATAGTTTGCTAGGTACTCTGCAACCTTGTTTCCTTTTCTCCTGACATGGCTAAAGATTTTGTATTATATTCTCTTTAGTATTTCAACCAAGTCTTGAACGATCCCTGCCATCCTCCAGCTTCTAGCTACTTGCTCACAGTCTTTCCTGTTGTTGAGTTTTCGT
The DNA here is from genome assembly GCA_000404065.3 of Pinus taeda. NCBI lineage: Eukaryota > Viridiplantae > Streptophyta > Pinopsida > Pinales > Pinaceae > Pinus > Pinus taeda. The sequence continues at coordinate 126,891 of APFE030756964.1, forward strand.
AGCATTTCCACTACTATCTGTGAGTCGCCTTCTATTCCCAAATGCATGTAGCCATTCCTTACTGCTATCCTTAGACCTTGATAAACAACCCACAGTTCTGCTTCATTTTTGGTCATTACGCCTCCCCATTCCGCGTACACCCATCTTGTGTGTCTCTCACTATCTCTAAATATGCCCCTAAAGCCTGCCGGCCCTAGGTTCCCTTTAGAAGCCTCGTCAAAATTCAATTTAATGAAATTTCGTTTAGGGTACCTGAACTGTTCTGGACTCTGAATCTGGGCTTGTTGCTATATTTCTTTTCTAGGATACACCATGCCGAATTCCATATTTAGTTTTGTTAAGATTCTTCCTTCTTCAGGGTTCGCTTTCCAATCTTCCTCCTCCCAGGTCTTTGCCAGAATGGTCTCTCTAATTGAGTTTTGAATTCCTTTCCATATCTTTTCTGGAGTATTGATCTTGTCCAGGAAAATCCTTCGATTTCTTTCCTTCCAAAGAAGCCATATCACAAATCCTATGGCTAGATTCCAAGTTCTCCTTACAGCCTTACATGAGAATTGTCCCTTACCCCATTGAAAGATAGTCTTTTTGATGTCACTGAGATCTCTATTTGATTTTCCAAAGAGACTTCTGATCTCTCCCCATTGATGCTGAGCGAATGGACAAGAGTTCAAGATGTGTTCCTGGGTTTTGATCCGCATTTTGCAAAGGATGCATCTTGGGGGTCCCAAGAAACCTCTTTTCTGAATCTTGTCCCGCGTCAGGATCCTTTCTCTTCCAACTAGCCAGGCGAATATAGCTATCTTCTGCCACCACTTACTATTCCAAATTATTTCCCATTCTACAGCTTCTTCCTCCATCTTCTGATGGGTTGTTAAATAGTATGCTTCCTTGACTGTAAAGGCCCCTCTTGTAGATTTTCCCCATCTGAGAATATTCGGTCCTAGTTTGGCTTTGATTTTCCTTGATTCCAATTCTTTTATATATATTCCTTGCTACTCTTGATCAATATTTTCATCCCATTCTTTTGGTTTTCTCCATATTCTCCATATCCCTTTTGGCTCCCCTTCTTTCCAGTAGTCTCTTACATATTCTCGCCCCTCCCTTACTGCCTTTTGATGTATATTTTGTAGGGCTTGTATACTGACCATTTTGTTTCTTTGTTGCCACTCCTCCTCCCAAAATCTAGCCGTACCTCCTCCTCTTATTTCCCAAAATGCATAATTGTTTATGATGTTTCTGCTCTGACTTGCCAATTCCCATATTGTGGAGCCTTTTGGGGTTTCTTCTACTCTGAGGATGCCTACCGTTGTTGCGGGCATATTATATTTCTGTTTCCATATTCTCTTCCATAAGTCATTTCCTCCCCTCATCCATCTCCACCACAACTTCGCTCCTGACACTTTGTTCAGAATATCAGGGTCTCTGAGTCCTAATCCCCCTTCTTCTTTTCTTTTTGTCAAGCTTTTCCATGAAACCAGTGCCCATTTCCTCTGCTGCTTTAGCCCTCCCCATATGAATTTACCAAAGATTTCCTTCATTTTAGTGCAAACCCCTTTGGGGACAACCATGATAGATAGGGGGTAAATTGGTATAGCTTGAAGGATTGATTTCAATAATACCAGTTTGCCTGCTATGTTCAACGATCTAAAAGACCAACTTGCAAGTCTATTCTTGAGCTTTTCTATGATTTGCTGCCAGTTTGCCAATCTTGTGGGGTTTGTATCTAGTTGATTCCCCAGGTACTTTGTTGGTAGTTCAGCATGTCTGAATCCTAGCGTTCCGATTAAATGAGCCTTGATCATGTCTAGAGTGTTGAAGATTAATTTATGATATAAACATATTAAACCTACCGAAGAGGCCAAATGTTTTAAAAAGTTTTCCATGGTAATTGTTTAGCCTTTTTAAGCCGAGGAGTTATCTAGTTTATTTTGGATAGAGATGTTGTAATGTAATGTTTTGGAAAGAGATGTTGTAATGTAATGCTATAAAATAATGTAAATATTTTAATTAAAAATATTAAAATAAAAATAAAATAATGTACTAGTATTTTATGACTCACAATGTTGTGTAAAAATACATAGAAATATAGCAATGGAGGAGGCCCAATTTTAGTTAAGGATAACTATGACAATTGGGCAGATGCAAGTCTCTATGTGAGTTTACAACTCACCCTACTTAGCTCATAGGGAAATGAGACGCTTGAAAAACCAACATTAACACCCGTCCCCTTAAGTGAAACATAGGGAGTAACTAAAGAACAATGAATGGGTCCCAACAACGAGGCCTGATTAGTTACCCATCTACAAACTCTTATAAGCAGAGAAAGAGAGAAAAACCCGTAGAAAAAAGCTCCCCCCCAAAAGAGAGAAAGATACGAGTGCTCAAATTACCATGGAGCTGAAATTGTAGATCCCATAACGATCCACTAAATGGCAAGAACATAGCCTGCTCCAAACAAGAAGTACGAAATGCTTAAGTACCAAAAATTTGAAGATGAGAGCCATGAAAACTCAATGAGGTCGGTCAATTGCTGAAGTCATATTGTTGTAGAGGCACACATGTATAAAACACTGTCAACTTCTCCAAAAAATGCTTCAAAGAAAATAGGTGCCGGTAAAGAACCATGAAAAAGGCTTCAAACATAAGCAACAAGATCAACTAACAAATGAGCAATGAGGCCTATAAGTCTGTAAAACTTAGCTCAAATGTCGTACAACAACACTCCTAAAGTTGTATGAACGATGTCACCTGTCACAGTGATCAAACACTAGAAATGCCAATTGCCAACAAAGCAATGACAACAATATCTGTTACCATCTAACTGCCCCCCCAAAACACAAATTTGGAGGGAGTGAGAACCAATAGTCTCCATTGTCAAAAAATTCCCCCATGAAACACAATTACGGGAACAACAACAATCAACAACGGACAATTGATGCAACATCATGCTATGAACTATGCAAGCATTGGTTCAAATGAAGCCATGACCATCCATCGACCCATCCACGAATGCTCTTGATGGTCAACACTTGTCCATGATTCATTCTTTCATATTTCTTCTATAATGATCTGAATGATGGACTACTAAATGACTAATAATGTTGATGCTTGGGTAATTTCTTCTGATGAGGATGTGAATATATCTCTTTTTTTTGTTTTTAGACTCAAAGTTTGGTGCCACAATATTTTCATTTGGAATGACATTAGGATCCATGTCAACCATCTATTTATCACAATCAACAAGAGAATTTTTCTTCCAACACCTCAGAGTTGGATGTAGGTGATGAGGCAGTAGTAGGATCATATCCAAGACCTGCTCTTGATGTCTTCACTACAGGGTTAATAGGAATAACAATTCCTTACCCATTCTTCCCAATTCCTTCTTTGGTATATCCCATTTTACTCAACAATCAGGATCAAATACCAGTAGTATGCTTTTCAAAACTAGGTGTGACAAAGGCATGTGATGCATCATGATCACACGACTTCAGTCTTTTGACAATCAACATCATGAAGTGTGGAAGGAGGAGAGCTTGGCACCTTAATATCAACTGTCTCCATCTCAAATTTCTGAAGACGACTAACTTCCAATTCAAGTTCCTACTTAGAACCTTGCAACTTTTGAATGACCTCATCCTTCTCAATTAGCTGTTGAGACAAGGCATTATAATCTTGTTTCAAAAAATGATATTGCTCCATCATTGTTTCTTTTAAACAATGAATCTCCATATTGTGTTGATTATTTTCCTGTTCTAGTTGTTTCTTCAATTTGAGTTTGAAAAAGACTCAACTTCCTCCTACAAGCCATCAAGGAGGTTAATATTCTCTTGAAATTCATGTGTAAGCATATGGAAATACTTTCCCATGGCTAAATCCAGACAGTAAACCTTTTGGATTTTCTCAGCTACTTATGTTTGCAACCTAATTTTAAGAGTTGCATTCTCTTCTTGCAAAAGGGATACCACTGACTGCAATTGGATGAATTCTTTACGAAGTTCATTTGCTGCCTTCTTCTCATAGAGCTCTTGCAATATTTTACCCATCTTGATAACAGAAGTTGGAAAACGTGTTTTCACTAGCCACAAAAATTGATACAAAACAAGGTTGATGATGACAACACTAGGTGCTTTACCCAGGAGAACAATTCACCTAGTTTTTCATCACTAGCAAAAAAGTGTTTCATAACCTCCCACTATCAAAGAATCAAATACATCAACAAATAGATATATGGTCATTCTTCAATGAGTATAATCTACAGATGCTCTCGAAACCTTTTAAATAATCCTTGGAATAAAATATGTGTGCCAAAAGACTTTTTCCAAAAGCCACTTTTAAGGAAACTACTCCAGTTAAAGAAATCTTTCTTAAAAAACCAATTAGAGCAAGCGCCCCTATATAGAAACACAAATTATGATAGGAGGGTGCTTTTCAACTTGGCCCAAGGAACTTTCTTAGATCAGAAATAGGAGACGTCGATATCTGCTTTAGTTCAGAGAGAGTTATGGTGCTCTCAAAATTTTGGAGTTGATGTTGTACCAAATGTTGGAGTTGATCGACCAAAAGTTGTAGTGCTTCCAAAACCAAAGGAAGGAATAATGGAAGCATGAAAGGCAAGTTTAGTTGTTGGCCTAGCATTGAAGTAGATCCAAATGCAGGTGTGCTAGATGCTCCAAAAGGAGTTGAAGAAGCAAAAAGATTGGAAGACGATGTAGTTGAAAAAGGAGTCGCAATAGATGCTTGACTTAAGGGATTAGACTGTCCTGATTGGGAAAGAATATGACCCCCTGCAGGTTGTTTGTAAGGCTACCATCATGACCACATTTTATTCGAACTCATTTTGAACAAAGTGAGAGGAAAAATGGTTGCCCACAAAATTTTGAAATTAACACCTGAGATACTTAATTGCAAGGACACAAGGGAATGCTTCAAATCCGTTGTATACTATCGACAAGGCCATAAAAAAAAGCTTCATTAGAAAAATGCCGCCAAGCAATATGGATCTGGAGATGACTAATATGATGGAAATCAACAACAAATAAAATTGAAGCTCAAAAAATCTGTAAATATGTAGATTAATGGAATATAGTGTCATGCTTTGTATCAAGCACCCTTCCGTGTTCAGGCATATAAAGCACAAAGTATTGGATTCACAAATTTGGAATTTTTCCATTTGGTTCAACTTGCAGAGTCAACCTCTCAGATCTGGAGGCTATAAAATTTTCCTTGAGCATTAAAACTAAAACTTGGCGGCTCTGTCAGATTAGAAAACTAAAGGATAATCTTCATAAAAAATAAAAATTGTCTCCTCAAAAAACGATTTAGATAAACCATGGGGGCTTCTCTAAGGGAGAAATAACATATGACATGCATTCAAATTAGGGGATATATATTGAGGGAAAAATGACATAATATATTCAACATATAATAGGGGGTAAAGGGTTTTATATTGGTCGGTATAAAAAATGGAGCTCAAAGTTAATGAAAAAATATAAAGGGGCATACAAAATGTTAATAAAAAAATAGATACCTACAATATCTAGTGAAAGTAGGAGGTTTTTAAATTGGGAAGGTGTATTGGGTTCGTATTGGTAAGGGGTTAAATAATGTGATTTTTAGAGGTGCTTTCCAATATGTAGTCAAGTTAAGGGTATTGTTTAGTATGTCATGAATGCACGATATGTCAAAATTTCATTGAGTGAAGCCCCCGTGGGATAAACACATGGAAAATTCATCATCCAAGCCAATGAGTTAATGAACCAAGGTTTTCTATGAAGATCTAGTGTCCCCAAAAATTCATTTATAGATCCTCAAACAGATCTAGGTTTACTCAGTGAACATTGGATCCATCATGTCTCTCATCAATGACTCCAGCCTCATGGTTCTATAGCAGATAGATTTCCATACAAGACCTCCTATGTGCTCTCCCATCAATGTTGTCATTAGGGCCACCAATGAACAAATAAAATATGGTTAATTGACACTTTTCCTGCTCTTGAAGGAGAAGCCGTGGCCCCAACATTCCATTTATTTTACCAAAACTTAGATGTGAACACCACTAAATGAAAATCATATGTTGATGGGTAAAGCTTTGGAATTATGATCTACAGAAAACACAAATGGAAAATCTAGAATAGTTATTAATAATTTCTTGATTCAGTTGTCTGAATCAACAAGCGACGATCTGATGGAGATAAGGGTTGTGCTACAGTTGGCCACACGGTATGATGCATTTCTCCTCTAGTGGTTGGGGCCGGTCTAGTCAAGCTCTAGATCTCCAATGCCCACCCGAAATTTTGATAGCACAAAAATGGAGGAAATCTAAGAGTGCCAGATCTGTCTCTCCGAAAACCATGAACCAATCACAAAGCTCCATTCAGATCATAAAAAATTTCCTAAACTCAAAGATAATTTAGTAGGGCAGGAATCACCCACTCTGATACCATGTAAGAGTATTCTATTACTCACAATGTTGTATAAAAGTACATAGAAAACCTCCATTATATAGCAATAGAGGAGGCCCAATTTCGGTTAAGGATAACTATGACAATTGGGTAGATGCAAGTCCCTATATGTGTTTACAACTCACCATACTTAGCTCATAGGGAAATGAGATGTTGGAAAAACCAACTCTAACAAATAATAATAAAAATAAAAAAGATTTATGGTATTGAGAACCCATGGTATTTATGTAGAATATAGCCTATTTAGGAAAGGAAATTAAACTAACTTAGATTCATCTTAACTCCACATCTATCAATGACCCAGAGGGATCAAATTTCTTGAGATGCAAACCTATTTTAGAGTGAAAAGAGATTTTATCTCTCTGGGTGCTTAGTAAATTTAGATTTAAGATAGACCTAAGCTAATGCAATAACAAAAGTTAGATAAAACAATTGGAAAATCTAAATATTTAGAAAATTAAAGATAAGAATTTCATTATTATTATTTTAGAGGAAAAAAACGCTGGAATTTATTATGATAAAACCAATACATATAACGAGTACATATGTCCAAAAATTGTTCAAAATGAACTACATGCTAGACTATAGGCATCCATCCTTATGATTCATAAGATTACAACTATTGTCCATGATGTTTACTGAGATATAGGAAAAATAAAACTTGGTAGCAAACATATTGTTAAAAAAACATAGTCAAAAGTGTCCACGGAGTTTACTCCAAGTCTAGAGTCACTCAATAGTGACAACCCCTTCATCAGTGATCTCATTAATACCCTCTTTCAGGTGGTAGTGGATGATTCCATGGCTAACGTTTAGCCCTTTCTTCGATAAGGAACCAATGGCCTCATTCTAGTGCCTAAATATATGTGAGAAGGTGATCTCCAAGAATGATTCAGTCAAAATAGAGATTTTCTCCAACTAATTGGATAGAGAGGTACTAGAGAGGGCTGATCTATCTTTGACGGTCTCAATAATGACGTTTGAATCCCCATAAATGGCAATGCAACGAATATGGATTTGCTGCGAAAACTATAAAAGTCCTCAAACTGCCAATAGTTCGACTTGGGTATTGGAGCCAGCATCACTGTTCCGATGAAGAAGATATATGGAATGTGGATTGATCCAAATCATGACCTCGCATCCATAATTGAAAAATTATGTAGCCCCGTCGAAGAAACCTGCAGGAAAATGAGATTGAAAAGATAGCTCACAAAATTTGGATGGTACTGGTGTTCGAGCTACCATGCACGATGAATCTAACCAAACTATAATGTGAGTACAAATCCCATATAAGAGAGGAGAAATATTGTCAAAGATCAAATTATTCTTGGATTTCCAAATCTCCCAAATGGTAAAGAAGGGGAGACTTTTGATCTTTCCTTTCCAGGTGACCCACCAAGAAAAGCAAGAGATGAGCTAGGAGAAGGATGGTTGAGCAGGAACTCGATAATGTGCTATAACATAATTATAGATAGTGAGAGAGAATAATTGATTTTATTTTACTCAAAATATTCTTTACCAAACATATTAGCAATGAACAAATTGGCCATTACCATAGTGTATGTTTGAATAATGGGGCAATGATTATGCAAGTTACCTTCTTTTGTACAGAGGGTACACCATACTGCCCCACCTTACCCTACCGTGCATGTAGGCAGAGGCATCGATTATCGAGATTCGACCTTCTTCCTACAGGAAGCACTATCATTCGGTTGGAGAATCTCAAAATCTCAACAATTTGTTGGACAATGTCATTAGGGTTTGTTGGTTGATAAAGAAAACAGATGTTCCACGCTCCATGGGTATTTTCCTACTAAGTGTAGCTTACTCTCCATTTGGTGGAGAAAAGTAAGATAGTTCTATTTTTTAAAATAATGAGAAAACCTATAATAACTCAATTGCCAAACCAACAGTGAGCACAACTATCTCTAGTTGCTATCCACTAATGTGGGTTGACTCATCACAGTTATTCAAGGAAAACCACGCCACCTGAAATGACCTTCTTGTGGTAATTAAGGGGGCAGGCTTTCACTTGTGTTGGGCCGCCAAATTAACATTCAATTTCACTCTATTTTTTACCTTTATCCTCATTTTGTCACCTCATTCCATTACATTATCATTAGATAACTCTACATTATCATTATTACATGAGTTCACATTTACATTTTCCAAAGTTATAAATTTCATGTGTTTAGAGTGAGTTTATGTTTAAAAGTTAGAAAAATAACATGTATTTGCTTAACCTAAAAATCGCTTGAGTTTGATGACATGTGTAGATCATTTGGAAGTTTCCAAGGCACCCTTATGTGGCCTCCCAAGATCAAATTCGAATTTCAACTCAAGAGGTGGACCATATTCCAAGGAGAAAGATCATGGAGATTTTGATGTGTCATGTGATTTGTATCTAGTATTTAGGGATAAATTGAGACAATTATGGGTCTAGTAGATATTTAAGGGATCTACATTTATTGAGTAGATATCCCTAATTGATGTATAAATAAGAAGAGCATCCTCCAAATCATGTTATGAAGAGGAGGGAGAGAAGACAATTATCAGTTATTCATTAGCACCAAATTTATGATTGTTCATTCAACATGAATAATATCCTTTTCCCAAATCATGATTTATGAGTGTTGTTTGATTCTTAAGGTGTGATAGTTTTTCATGTGTGCGCATTGAGGAATGGAAGAATACCCATATTGAGATAAGTGCACTTTGTTGTAAAGTAATGTTGTGAATATACTAATTTTAATTATGATGTTCATCTTATTTCTTTCTTGTAAATACTTGTAGATAATTTTAGTATGAATTTATGTTGTGGCCATGTTTTGTTGTGTGAAGGTTGATCTCCTTTCAATAGCTAGTTTTGATGTGAGAAGGAAAACCAAGAACTCCTAAGTTAGGAGTCCCTTCTTCATGAGCTAGATTAAATTGAAATAAGATTTACTTTCTCATAAGCTTTCCTAGATTACATTTATGTGAATATTGATTCCCTTTCAGTATATAGTTTTTATGAGAGAATGGAAATCAAGTCCTCCTAAGTTAGGAGACTCTTCTCCATAAGCTAAGAATTGAATTGAAAACAATATTTACTTGCTTTCATTTACATGCTTTCTTTCTTGCTTTCTTAGGTGTTTGGTAATGTTATTATAGGGAGATTGTAGAAGGACAATCAGGACTCTTGAACAAGAGACTCTTCTCTATCTTCTAAAGTAAAATAATTCCATTGATCAAACATTATTTTATGCTTTCATAAAATAGATCTGATAGTCTAGATTTGTAATATGCATTTCTATTCTAAACAAACTTCTTACACCTGTTTCATCTAAGGTCCCATATATTTTGGTTTCCTTCTAAGTTTACGATACCCCGGATTGATAAATTAAATGACAAGGATTTAGCAGACAACTAAATCGCCCAACATTTTGGCGTCGTTGCCGGGGAAGCAAACTTAGATGTAAGCTAGTTAAGAAGATTGTTTAGGAAGAATTTGTATTTAGGATCATTTAGGGTTAGTTTCATTTAGGAATTTTCATTTAAGTTTATTCTCATATAGAAAACATAGAAATAGAACACAAATAAAAAAACCCCCATCCACTAAAAAAAAAAAAAAAGAACACACAATAAAAACGATGATTATAAGTTTGGAACAACTCGCTCAGATCCTAGCAAGTGTTAGGATCTCCTCTTCTTGCGAAGAAGAGATCTTAACAGCAACCAAAAGCTTAACTACTCCTCTAGAAGAAAACAATGAATTAACATTTGAAGAATCATCCTGTATATCTAATTATGAACAATTATTTGAACTGGAGAATGAGGAGGATGAAGAGAAGTTGCAGCATGATTTGAATCAGAGTGGAAATCACGCCTATGAAAGTCTTATCGAAAGGTGGTTTCAATGGTTTCAAACAAGTACGAGGTTAGATCGATCTTGTTTTTATTTCATTAGATCATACTCAAAAAAACTAGATTCGATCATCCTTGTATATTTTCATTTTAAAATTGGGAAATTGAAAATGAATATATTTTTACTACTATTGCGTGAATGGTTTGACTTGAAATTTAGTTACACGTAATAGTTTGTAATCTTCAATTAGCATAGAATAGGTAGGATCATATTTTATGTTTTGGATAAGTATGCTCTCCTCCTGCGTCTTCACACGATCTCGAGGATTAGAAAGTAGAATGTTTATAAATGTTTTTAGGATTGCAATATGCTTGTCTCCATTTGCTAAAAATCATCCTAAATCAATAAATTTTTAGATTGGTTTAGGGTTAGAATAAAATTTAAATTCTCTAAAAAAAATTAAAACAATAAAAATAAAATTCAATTAGAATAAGATTCAATTAGGAATGAAATTCAATTTATTAAAAAAAAATCATTAGAAATAATTTTAATTTATTTTTGCAACACAGAAAAAAATTAGGAATAGAATTTAATTGTTTTTTAATTTTTGTTTTTTAACAATACAAAGTAAATTTTAGTTTTAATATCAATACAAAACAATTAAAAAAAAACAAATTAAACAAAACAAATTAAAACAAATAAATCAAACAAAACAAATCACCTCATATAAAATAACATTAAACAACACATGCCCATAAAAGGCCCATGAACGAACGAATGAATGATTAATTTCGATGGCGTATGAGAGTTTGCACAGTGATATGAAGAAACTTCAATCCAGCTCGGCCTTCCGCCCTCTTTTAACCTACCACCTAAATAACAAAGATAAAAACCTTAGACGCGTAAGTCTCATCATGGCTTGTTTATTGATAAACTGCGTGTTGATTTCGCAAACGGATATGCATTTAAAAACAAATTATTGAGAGCGCTGAGAACAAATGACTGAAAATAAAGTTTTGTGAGGGCCGACTTTGCATAGGCAACGAACAAATCAAGCTGCGACTGAAATGAGGGTTAGCACACAAGTAAAAACATGAAATGACAAATCTAGCTTTTCAGGCTTTGGCTATGTTTTAAAATTGTAGATAAAAAAATTGATGATTGCCCCACAGATCGAGCTTTTGCTAGAAATTTCTGATTTGAAGAATGGAAAGACTGTGTCAGATTTAAAGAATGGGAAGACGGTGGCAGTTGTATAGATCCATTTTATTTGGGAAAAATAACGAGTTTGACGTTGGGTGTTTGACAAACTATACACGTATTTGTAATGCTATGAATGTTCGATTCACCAATGGAGATCAATTTTGGAGCCAGTTTGCATGTGGTTTGTTGGTAAATCGTTAAAATTGTGTGTAGAGTTCACATTAAACACAAATCTCAATGCACGTTTCACGATTTTCCAAGTGTGGTGAAGTTGTTTAAAAAGTTGGCTTTGTTGCGGCTTATTCTGATCCAGAATTTTGATTTCTGCGGCATGAGAAATCTTCACCTCCAGAATTCATTGAACATCCGGTGATGTAGGTGAAGTGATATGGCTATTTCACATTCTTTTATGACGGTTTCAACTACCCTCAATTTTGCACGCATCGGCTAAACTTGGTTAGAGAAAAATCCTCCTAAAATTGGCTTCTCTGTTTTAATTCGTTGCTATCCTATCTTGATGTGATTTCCAGTGATCTCTCTCCAAATAATCTCGATTTCCCAATCCACGAATCATTCAAAAATATGATTTATTGGAAATCTCGATTTTCCTAAAAATCTTGGGGTGACAAGCCCAACAATCCCACCAAATCTGTGAAGGCTAAGAGGTATCTGGAGGATGTAAATGGTCAAAATCGATGTAGGCAAGTGAGCCACTATATTGACATATAGATGGTGTAGGTGCTGACAAAATATGTTACTGCCGTCCATACAATTCTTCAACTGCTGATATGGGCAAGGAACAATATTATGATGCTTGAATGCGAATGTTGAATTTCAAATTTGGGTATGTAGCTGCAAATGGTGCCATCGCGGAAGCATTTAAAGACAAAGACAGGGTGCACATTATTGATTTTCAGATCACTCAAGGTAGCCAGTGGGTAATATTAATTCAAGCATTTGCAGCAAGACAAGGTGATTCGAATCATGTTTGCATCGCAGGTATGGATGATCCTTAATCAGAATATGCTTGAGGTCAAGGATTAAATTTAGTTGGCAAAAGATTATCAAAACTTGCAAAAAGCTACCAAGTTCCTGTCGAATTTCATGGTTTGTCTGTTTTTGGGTCTGACGTTCATGCTGAGATGCTTGAGATTCGCCCCTGGGAAGCTTTGGCTGTAAATTTTCCTTTGCAGCTCCATCATATGCGTGATGAGAGTGTGAATACAAGTAATCATCGAGATCGGTTTTTAAATGGTCAAAATCTTGTTTCCAAATGTGGTAATGTTGGTGGAGCAAGAAGCCAACACTAATACTGCACCTTTCTTTCCCAGGTTCATGGAGACTTTGAGTTATTACACTACTATGTTTGAATCTTTGGATGTGACTCTGCCAAGGGATAGCAAAGAGCATGTCAGTGTGGAGCAGCACTGCCTAGCACGTGATATGGTGAATGTTATTGCCTGTGAAGGTGATGAAAGAGTAGAGAGGCATGATATTTTTGGTAAGTGGAGGTCTTGTCTGACTATGGCTAGCTATAGTGACTGCATTTGTTTCTTTTCTGTCCAGTTATCTTGTTAATACAATGAAGGGGGAATCTAATAACTGGAAAGTGTCAGTTTCCTTTATGAGCGTTATCTTGCTTCCATTAGTTTGGAATGCTGCAGAGCATGCAAGTGCAGTAATGTTTGCCATGAAAGATAAACTGGACATTTCTTTTGGGTGTTGCAATTGGATCCTCAACACAAATATCAATGTTTATGATTCCATTTTGCGTTGTTGTTGGCTGGATCATGGGAAAAGCTATGGATCTGAACTTTCAACTCGTTGAGACTTCCACACTCTTTATCGCAGTTCTTGTGGTAGCATTCATGCTTCAGGTTTATGCTTACCTTCATCAAGTTTGTTAGCTCTTGCGTGACACATTCAAACAACACACATTTGCATCCAGCATGTCAGGCACTGGTCAAGCCCCCTCAATTATTATGATAGCAGTTATATCGCTTTCTATTTATGATCACTGGTTTCATCAAAGTGTATTACTTACATGCTCATAGTTTTTCGCTACTTCTAGTTTTAAAAAAAAAAAATAGTTTTAAATTTTAGTTTTATAAAAAAACAATAAAACACATAAAAAAATAAAAACTAACAAAACAAATAAAAAAATGAAAATAATTCAAAAAAAAAAAAATCAAGATAATTAAAAAAATTCCAAATGGAAATTTCATAACAACTGAAAACATTTTACGCTAACTTTTTTTGTTGGAGTTATTAACTAGCGCACAAAGGCAACAGGTAAAAAAATTCATTTCATTTTGTTGCTAGCATTTATACTTGTATTTTATGTTCTTCAAAAATCTCTCACAATTTTCATGCAACATTTGAACTGAGCTTTGACAGGTGCGCGATGATCCAAATCCATGAAGATGTGATCTCTCGAAATCACATTCATTATTGAAGCTTGAAGGAGTTAATTACAAATGTCGTGACGTTTGTGGCTATAGAGAAATGTTTTGTTGTCATGATTTGTTTCCCACACTTCTCCTTCAAAGCCTCATCAGTCATCAATGTTAAAGTCCATTGATTCATTGCCTTATCCATCATGACTTCATACATGTCTACTTTTCTGAGTCGCATACATTTTTTCCTACCATTTAGTTCATCTTTTTGCCTCATGAATAAACCATCCATTTCTCTACATTGCCTTGCTTTCCTTTCCATAAAAACTATTTGACCATAACATCTTGTATCTATAGTCCTACCAATCATTTGTACGAACTCGCATTGACTGATGTGGGATTCCTTAAGCCCCACCTTTCAACAAGTCTTGACCCATCGACCTCAGCACCTTATCTGGGATAAAGACTAGAGTCATTATTAGTATCTTGAGGCTTGCATGCCTTAATGGAAATTTTTCTCGCCAACGAACAATGGGAATACATTAATGTCCCTTGTTTGTTGGATCTTGCAAGTGGCTCAACATCAGCTCATTCATTCGCACTTTGCAAGATGTACTTGGGTACCTTGGCACTCATTGACATTAATGGTGAGTTTGCCTCGCATTGGTTAATGACATTCATTAATGGTCGGTAATCCAATGAATTCTTTCCATGTTCAACATCAACACATTCATTCACATGGAAAGAATTGTGCCACGATATGGGACGAGACGAAGACTATATGATTCAAGAGAAGATTCAACAGGTTCAGTAATAGTAATAAAAGATCCACATTGGCAACTTCATCCATCATATATGCAACCAAGACACAAATCACATTCTTGTATTCTTCATTCCATGATTCAACAGCAGAAGCTACACTTTTCTACATATACACAGTTTGTCCACTCAGGTAAGTAAAGGTATGTTCTTTTCTAGCCTTTTATCATACAATTCCTTTAATACTAAAATTATAATTTTTGGAAAATGTTTCACCATGTTCATGTTCACATCCATACTCCATTATCACCTTCCATATACAGACCATGCCACATGGGTACAAATTTTCCAGCCCCTAGCCTATCGTTTGTTTGATCGTAAAGTAAAACTAGGTCACCTTCCAAAAAATTGCGGGGTGTAACATTCCGATCATACTGAGCTTTGATCCGTTTGGCATGAGTTTCGACAGCTAATGCAGCATTGCGTCGATTCTCATCTAATTGAGCTAAGAATAATAAACGTTTTTCCTCTTTGGAAGTGGCTGGTAATAATTGCACGACAATTTGTAATGACGGGATTTCACATTCAATGGGTAATACTGCCTCTAAACCGTAAACTAGTTGAAAGGGAGTAAAACCTGTTGATGTTTTGACTGAGGTTCGGTATGCCCAAAGCGCTGAAAATAACACGTTGTGCCAATTCGACCGATGAATCCCAATGATTCGTCAGATCATGGTGACTATAACTTTGTTTACTACTTCAACCAGACCATTTGCCTATGGGTAATATGAAGTGGAACTATCCTGATGCAGGCCAAGCTGATCTGTAAGTTCGGTCATCATGATGTTTCGAAAATGACTCCCATGGTCAGTGATAATCACTTGGGGAACACCAAAACTTGAAATTACATGATTTAAAATGAAAATTGTAGCAATTTTTCCATCTGTCGAAAATGTAGTCATCGCCTCAGCCCACTTGGTAAAATAATCTACCACAAGGAAGATATACGCATGCCCCCCAGCCAAGTGAGGGTTACATGTAATAAAATCGATACCCCATTTTGTGAATGGACCAACGGAAATGATAGGGTGGAGAGGAGCAGGAGGAGCGCACATCTTACGATAAAAAATTTGGCAATTGTGGCATTTCTAGACGGCAGTAATACAATCTTTAAATAAGGACGGCCAGAAATAGCCAATGCACAAAATATTTTTGGTAGTGGCATACCCAGACATATGACCGCCACACGCTCTAGAGTGGCAGTCATTAAGAACCTTCTCAGCCTTGTCATGAGTAAGGCAATGATGGAAAACATAATCCACCGCACGACGATAAAGTGTATCTCCTATAATAGTGTAAGGTTGGGATTGGAATCGTGTTTTCCAGCGTTGAGATCGTGATGTTTCGGGCCAAAAAGATTGGGTTTGGAGATAGACAAGGATATCTCCATACCATGGATCGACGGTGCTGATAAGGAACAAGGACTCATCCGCCACATGTTCGGTATCGGCATGAGGGAAGTCACACATTAATTCTGCAAAAGCCAAAGACTTCTTTGACTTGGCCTTCTCAAATTCCAAGTCAAATTCCTGTAGGATGACAATCCATTTGGAATACTTGCCCCCCCAGCAATTTTTTAGTCAAAATGTATTGCATAGGGTTACTGTCAGAAATGACAGTGGTTTTGCATAACAAAATGTAGTGACAAAAGCACTAAACAGCTTGGAGTGCAGCTAAGGCCAGTTTCTCCGCATGTGAATATTTTAACTCAGTGGAAGTTAGGGTCCAACTAAGATAATATATCACGTGTTCACTTTTGAATTCATCCTGTTGAACTAAAACCATCCCAATAGTGGAATGGGAAGCAGCGAGGTACAAGAAGTAATCTTGGTTGTAGTTGGGAGGATGCAATAATGGCGCATGGGTCAACGCATGTTTTAGAGCATCAAAATATTTGTCAGTGTTCTCATCCCAAAAGAATGGAGTGTTTTGTTTCAACAACCGGGTAAAACCTTTTGTAATCTCAGCATAGTTAGGAATGAAACGACGTAAAAAGTTTGCTTTCCCTTGCAAACTCTAGAGTAGGCGAAGAGTCGAAGGAGGTGGTAACTTGACAATGGCTTCGACCTTCGAAGGATCGACGCAAATGCCGACTTTTGATACAAAAAATCTCGGTAATCGACCCGTTTCGATACAGAAAACACACTTGTGCAGATTCAGCCTAATCCGATAATGTCTACATCTCATGAAAATGGCTCATAAGTGAGTGAGATGGTTGGCTCTTCGTAATGAATGAGTTGGTAAATCATCGATATAGGGCTACACAATGTGCTTGATGTCATGAAATGCATAAGACATGGCCCCTTGAAAAGTTGCCCCGACGTTCTTCAGTCCAAAAGGTAACTTGCAATAAGCAAATGTTCCCCATGGACAGATGAATGTCATTTTTGGTTGATCTACAGGTAGAATGTTAATTTCGTTGTAACCAGAAAAGCCATCCATAAAGGAGAAAATTTCACTACTGGCACAATCATCGATAATTTGATCGATATAGGGTGTGGGATAATTGTCCTTGGGACAAGCACGATTAATATCCCTATAGTCGATGCATATTCTTATTGTCCCTTGTTTTTTATTAACTGGAACAATATTCGATACCCAATTCATTAAAGGAATTGGATAAATGAAACCTACTTTAAGTAATTTCTCAACCTCGGTTTTGATGGTAGTAGCTTTTCATGGGTGGATTTGACGCAACCGTTGCCGGACGGGTTTAGCGTCCGGGTAGGTTTTGATCTCATGAACAACAATTGAAGGATCAATTCCTGGAATTTCCTCATAGGACCAGGAAAACATGTCACAGAATTCTTGAAATAGGGATTTATATGTGTTGACTTTAGTGTCTGTACAAGAAGCACCTATGTGAATGTTTTCAACAATCCCAGGTTTGACTGAAATGTCGATAAGAACCGTTCAAGAAATATTAGCTAAATTTTGTTCAGAATCAGGATGTTTCAATGGATTCTACGGTTCCTTGACATATTCAGTGGTAAAAATGGATGAAAAATCATTTTCAGAATCAATCTCGGGTAAAAATGAACACTGATGACGAAGATATTCCCATGGTAATGCATCAACAGACAACAGTTCCCAAATTTGTTCATCAGTGTGAATGGTTTCTGAAAAGGTTGTTGACTCTAAGGTTGAGCTTGAAAGTGATTTCCCATTGATCTCATTCACTAGATCAGGGTTGATTGAATTTGAGTTGGAAAACGACTGTACTACCTGATAAGCAACTTCAAAGGGACTCAAAGGCATAGCATCGCCAAGAGATTCCACCTCGGAATCGAATGGAACGATCCAAGGATCGTCAAGAACAATGGATTCTGACGAAATCATATGAATGGTTGTGAAAGGAGACTGTACGTTGGGAGGAGGAAATGAAAAAGTTCCGAGTAAACCCGAATCTTTAACTAACCCTACTCCAACATCCTTATAAGGGATAGCGATTTTTCCAACATGTTGAATACTCTCAGTAGAGGATGGTTTGGACGAGAAATAAGTTAACTGATCGATTGTTACGATCTTTCCATTATGTGGGAACTTAATAAGCCGAAATACCGATGAAACAACAACATTCATGGCATAAGACCAGCTACGACCCAAAAGAAGGTTGTAATCTATAGGGGCATCAACCACCTCCACATCTAGAGTAACGGTTTTTCCTTCAACCCCTATAGGCAAGTCCTATAGAATGCCATAAGGATGAAACCCTCGGCCATCAAAGGCCTTTAGAATTGTCGGGGATTGATTAAGTGTAGGAGAACCAAGGGTCTTCCAACACTGTATCAACATAATACACGTAGAAGCTCCCTCATCAAGCACAATCCTAAAACAAGGTCTGTTTTTGACTAACACCGGAATCTGGAAAGCCATTTGATGAGGAAGACGAGGTGTACTATTTTCTAAAGCAAAGACTATGAGGTTTGAGTCCTGAAGATCAACAGCTCCTATAGCCGACAGTAGCATTTTACACTGTGCTGGAAAAGATTGCAGCACTTCCAAAGCCGACATTGCTGAAGGTGAAACAGCTAAATCTTCAACAATGTTATAATTTTGAGCAGCTCTCGCATGTGGATTGAAAGCTGACTTTCGAAGTATACCTTTAGCAGGGATTTTGATTACTAAGTCGAGATTTGGTTTCTCGATCTGTATTGGATCGGAACCAAACGAAGCTGAGGTTGATGGATTGGAATTAGAAGATTCGGCTTCCTTTCCACCAAGAGGACTTTTACTCCCGTAATTTTGCAATCATGTCGTAATCCTTACATGTGACATCATCATTATGGGCTCTTCCGAGGCACTAGAGGAAGAACCTATCATTTTATTGTCTTGATTTGGAAAAGGATCCTTCAAAACAGCGGGTGTTTGCGAACCTTTCACGATTTTCACAACCTCGACACGATGCGGACAATCCCCTGTAAAGTGCTCCTCATCGCAGATGAGACAAGGATATCGAGGTTTTTGTTTCTCGTCAATAGATTCAGGTTTATCGTTTTTCTCCTTTGAGTTCTTCATGTTCTTCTTCTTACCTTTCTTCTTGCCGTTAGATTTTGATTTGGTCGTGGATGATTCTACGACATGAACATCGACAGAAATTTCAGGTGAAGACTCTCCCTTAGGGGAATATGGTAAAGTTATTATAGGAGAAGAATTCTTGGATGATTTCTTCTTACTTTTGGTATTAACAGTACCAATCATATCGTCAGTGGCATGAGACCCTGAGGGAGATGCAGCTATTTGATTTTGTTTCAAAAGGTCGGGGATTTTCTCATGCAACGTACCTGACTGCGTATAAACTAAGTCAAGTTACTGAGCTTGAGTAATTACTTGCTCTTCCGTAACTACCCCTGCCTTGGCTACATCTTCAGTTATTTTGGGTAATAATGATTTCACAAACCATTTTTGCCAAAATTTGGTCTGGGATAAAATCTTTCACTAAATGACGTTGACGTCGCCATTCATGAATATGATCTGAAATATAAGTGCACGTCGACTGCTTTAACGAAGTTAATAATTCCGTGCCATTGTCATATTCGACTGGCAGTTGAAAATGAGTAAGGAAGGAAGTGGATAACTGACTAAAATTATAAAAAGAGCCTCATGGCAACTCAATGTACCACTTGGCTGCAAGGCCAATCAAAGTGCGTTGAAAAAGACGAAGACAAATGGAATCATCTATAATGGAATTCGATGCACACCAGAGATGGTAAATCATCACATGATTAGACGAATCTTCTCCTGGCTTCCCCTCAAACTTTGGTATGTCACTGGGTAACCTATTCGGCATTGGTGGCCAAAATGGAAGATAATTGATGAGATCGTTCGTAAGGCACAACAAGTCAGGAAAATCCAAAGCTGCTATAAATGGTAACTGATAGTTTGGGTCCCGAAAACTTGGGGTCATAAGACCAACTCAAGGAGGAGGATATCCAGGATACCTCGGTATCGGATTCGCATTTGGGATATTATATCTTCCTGGAAAACCAGGATTAACCGAACCATACTGGGGTTGTTGAGGTTGTTGATATGTATACCTAGGGTATGGTTGATATTGATAAGCTGGGTTCTACACAGCGGGCCCGTATTGGTACTGCCCCTGGTACGGTTGATAAGTAAATTGTGGTTGACTTGTAACAACTGTACTAGGCCCAGGTTGTCCTATAGGCATGGAAACCGGAGTCTATATTGTAGGTCCAGACTGGGGTAAAGAGGCCTGAGGAGTTGATACAGGAGCAGTAGAAACTGGAGCCGCTAATACTCAAGAAATGGGTGGAGTGGATTGAACAGAAGCCGCAACTGTTGCAGCGGACGTTTGGGACGAAGTTCGTGGTGAACTAGGCCTAGACTGTTGAGCTGCCCCACGTGTAGCAGTTTGAGTAGTAGGTTGGACAGGTTGTTGGGGTGAACCAAAAACAAAAGAATGTCCAGATTGAGATGACAACCATACACTGGGTTGCGAAGTCTGTTGATCCCACACCACGTTCATTTCGGGGTAAGGACCCATAACAGGTTGAATGTATTGAGGACCAAAACGAGGTTGAGTGTAAGATTGATAATTATATGGTACATTTCCTGGTCCTTGAACAAATGATTGACCTGAAGGTGGTTGAAAACCTTGGGGTTGATATTGACCCTGAGGTTGGTACTGACCTTGGGGTTGGTACTGACCTTGCGTTTGGTACTGACCTTGGGGTTGGTACTGACCTTGAGGCTGGTATTGACCTTGAGGTGTATATTGATACTGCGCTTGACCTTGAGGTACATATTGGTACTGGGGTTGACCTTGAGGAAAATACTATCCAGTAGGAACATACTGTCCTTGAGGTTGCCCCCCAGGCAGTAATGGACTGCCTTGCAGCTGCCCCCCAGATGGTATCAAACTACCTTGAGGTTGCGGATTAGGAGTAGTATCCAACATCATAAGAATCTCTTCAACAATTAACGGTTTAGTTCTGTTATGACCAGGAGATACGACATAATCGATGGGTCAAGGAGAAGCTCCTGAAAACATACTAGATACAGACTGATACCTAGGAGGAACATAAAGACCGCCATGTAAAAAGGTTTCTGGCGTCTGAGTAAACAAGGATGATTGTCTCGACATATTCAAGGGAGGATAATAACCTATGGGTGTTGGATGAAAAGGAAATCGAAGTGGTGAAGATGCGAGACTTGGATTTTCTAATAAATTGGTCAACAAAATATACCAAGCATAACCTCTAATGGGACTGAAGAAAATAGATTCACGCTCCCTAAGTTCAATAGTCGGTTGATTTTCAGGGATGCTTATACCTTCGTCCAGACTTGAGGTTACAATTTCTTCAATGGAAATGTGTCCAGAAGGAAGATTCTCAGTGATAATATTTTCTACTCTGGGTGAACTAGGACCACTAGAAACAGGAGAAGCAAATCTTGAAGATGGAGTGGTAGCAATTTCAGTTTCAGGATCAGAGATTTCAGGTTCTTTGGCTACCGAGCTAGTAGGAGTGATACTGCCAATAACCTCAGAAAATGAAATAGGTTCAGAAATATGTTCTATTGCTTGCACTATATAATCAGGATGTACAATTAACGAAGACTCTCCGGCCTTCGGTGACCCAACCCTACTTTCACTAGGTGTGAGAAGGGCTCGCAGCCCTTCCAGTTGACTTGGTGTAAATTCGGGAGGCTGCCCCCGTAGTCGATGGGATTGTCTCGGCAATTCAGCCACGATTAATCTAATTACTCCACACGAAAACAAAGAAAAATCTCAAGAAAAACACCTAAAATCTCTGGTCTACGAAACCAGAGATTCTGGGTTCGATCCCCAGTGGAGTGGCCAATTTGTTGGCCGGATAAATCATTCTTGCGGAAAAGACCGATCTCCCTAGTATCTAATGATATCTAGCAATAAAGAGCACAAGCAAACCTATTTTTCTCTAAACATGTTTCAATTCATTAATGAATACTAAGAAGTGTAATAAACCCTACCTTGGTCCAACGCTTGTTTGAGGCAGTTTTATCCCAACAGCTTCAAGCAGTTCTCGTTTAATAACTTGCATACACAAACAAGCACACATCAAAGCATACTTGCGTATAACAAAACATGTTCATTATGAAGATCAAGGAGCTCATAAAACAAACCATTAGAGACAGTTCATTGAGAAAAACAAACTTGATTGTATTAACTTTACAAATAAAAGAACCTTACAACCTTTGCCTTGATGTTGCACAAGTTCTTTCCAGGGTCCAGCAAGAGTGTCCTCTACTTTGGCAAGCCTCACTCACTTCCCAAATGACATGAACGGTATATGATCTCTCCTCTCACAAGCTCAAAAAGGAAGCCTAGTTTTCAGCAGCATTTACCCTCAAGAATCTTCAGCTTTCAACCTCCTCTACAACCAGCCCAATTGAATGTATTTATAGTGCAAATGGTGGAAGTTACAAGTCCACCATTGAAGGGATAAGTTCCTCCTTCAATGGGATAAGCACCTCATATCATGGAGTTATCTCCCTTAGTTATGGAATGGATGAACCAAGGTGGAGGAGACTTGCCAGCGTAATATTCCTTCTAGAAGTGTCTAGAAGTGACCCAAGATGCGTTTTTAAGAATGAACTCACGTCTTTTTAACTTTTACAGGGGTTCACACCGATACCTTAATATACAGAGCGGTCAGGTTCGCAGGCAACATGACCATTAGGTGCGGCACCGCAGGCAATGCTAGGAGAAAGTGCGAAACCAGGATTTGAGATACGTTTAAGGTCTTTCTCCCATTTTTAAGGCTTGACATGAAGAGCTGAGGTTTAAGACTTGCAAAGCAGGTATGTATGAGTGTTGGTGGACTCACACAAATTGTAGAAAGTCATGGTGACAATTTTTTGTGTAACACATCCTAACATAGGGTCCAAAACCAAAAATTTTCGGGGCACTGCCCTAGAACCCATAAAGTGGGGTTACGGGTACACCTCAAACCCCCTGTGACCCCCCCGCTACACAATCGGTGCAACAAGGGGGGCTCCAACCCCCCTCTAACCCCCCGGTTAACTACATGGGCTAGTCGTGGAAATAATATAACACAACCCAACATTATCCCTCTTGTTGTTTTCTTTGCACAGGGGGCCACAAGAGAGCTTAGTCATTTTTCTAGCCCTGAAATGCCCATTGTCTCTCTACACCATGAGAACTTCTCAGAGCTCATAGATTTTGTCAATGCATCTACAGTATTCTTCAAAGTGTCCACCTTTACTAGCAACACCATTTTGTCTTCTATCCCTCACAAAGTGATACAGAACATCAATGTGCTTTGTCTTTGAATGATATGCGAGGTTCTTTGCCAAGAAAATTTCACTTTGGCTGTCACAGTCTATCCTTATAGCTCCCTGTACTAACCCCATACTTGAACACAATCTCTGCAACCAAACTTCTTCCTTGCTTGCATGAGTGGCTTGCCATCTATTCTGGCTTTGTAGTTGATAGTGCCACTACAAATTATTTCTTACTTATCCAACTAGCTACACCTTCAAATAGGTTAAACACATACCCACTTATAGATCTTCTCTGATCCAGATCTCTAGCCCAGTCTACATAAAAAAAGTCACGAATATTCGACATTCTATCCAATCTTGATCTTCCTTGGTAGCACAAACCATAATCAGTAGTGCCACGCAAATACCTGAAAATCCGCTTCAATGCTGTCCAGTGCTCCTTCCCTGGTTTTGACATAAACTTGCTCAATACTCCCACTGCATGTGCAATGTCTGGTCTAGTATAGACCATTGCATACATCAGGCTACCAACTGCACTTGCATATGGAACACGAGACATGTCCTCTTCCTCTTCTTGTGTCTTGGGACAATGTTCAATAGATAACCTCACACCTATAGGAATAGGGAACCTTCATTGGTTTACTATCCTGCATATTAAACTCTGCAGTATTGTCTCGACATACTTCCTCTGGTTTAACTAGAGCTTTCCTCTTTGCTTGATCTCTTTTAATTTCCATGCTCAAAATATATTTTGCAGCACCAATATTTTTCATGTCGAATTTGGAGGAAAATTGGGTCTTCAAATCCTCGATAATTTTCTTTGTTCATTTCCAACTAGCAACATAATCATCCACTTATAATACCAGATATAATAACACGGTCACCAATTAATTTAAAATACACATAGTGATCTGCTTTGCTTCTGGTGAAGCCAAGTCCCCATATAAATGTATCAAATTTCTGTACCCATCCTTGGTGACGTTTACCCGCATATAGAACTTCTTTAACTTTTGGATACTAGTCTTTCTGCCCTCGCTACAAGGCCTTTAGGTTGCCTTCATGTATATTTCCCTCTTCCATATCCCCATGAAGAAATGTTGTCTTCACATCCATCTGTTGTACCTCAAAATAAAAAACAACAGCAACAGATAAAAGTAATCTAATAGAAGTTACCTTGGCAACAGGAGAAAAAATATCACCAAAATCAATTCTCGGCACCTAGGAATAACCTTTTGCTACCAATTATGCTTTGTATTTATCCATCTTTCCTTCTACATTTGTCTTCTTCTTGAACACCCATTTGCTACCAATGGGTTTCCTTCCAGCTGGCAACTCCACCAGATCCCAAGCCTCATTTTTGTGCAAAGATGCCATTTCATTAACCATGGCTTCTTTCCATAGTTTGCCATCCTCTGAATCTACTGCTTCCTTCATAGTTCTGGGATCATCGTTAGTAATAGATAAAGAAAAAATTGAGTAGAAAGCAGATGGAATATACCTTTCTAGCTGCCTCCTTTCTCGCACTGATCTTCTCACACCTAGAGTTTGTGGCTCTTCATCTTCTGATTCCTCTTCTGCTGTAGAGTTTGATTCTTCCTCCTTAAGCTCAAACTCTATCTTCGCAGGTTCTTTGGTTGGACTTCATGTTTAATAACATATTTTACCTCTCTAAACACCACATCTCAATTGTACACAACCTTCCGTGTGACTAGGTTCCAAAGCTTATAACCCTTTAAACCATCCTTATACCCAATAAATATGCACTTAACAGATTTACTATCCAACTTGGTTTGTTTCTCCTTTGGAACATGTACATATGCATCACATCCAAATACCCTCATATGTGAAAGAGAGGGTTTCTTACCAGTCCATACCTCTTGTGGATCCTTATCCTCCAATGCTAATGAAGGTGACCTGTTAACCAAGTAACATGCATTATCCACCGCCTCTGCCCAAAATCACTGTCCTAACCCGGCACCATGGAGCATGCTTCTTTCCCTTTCCATCAATGTCTTATTCATTCTTTTTGCAACTCCATTTTGCTAAGGTGTATATGGAGTAGTCTTCTATTGTGCTATACCACACTTCTTACAAAATTCTTCAAATTCCTTGTTGAAAATTTCTCCACCATTATCTGTCCTCAACAACTTTATCTTCTTCTCTGTCTGATTTTCCATGAGAGCCTTAAATTCTTTAAAGCTGTCAAAGGCTTCATATTTCTTCTTAAGGAAATATATCCATGTATTCCTTGAGAAGTCATCTATAAATGATATATAATACACAAACTTACCCAGTGAGGGAACCTTCATAGGTCTAAACACATCCTTGTGCACAAGTTATAATATCTGTTTCACCCTCTTACTACTAGAGGGGGAACTCACATCTGCAGTATTCTTCAAAGTGTCCACCTTTACTAGTAACACGTTTTTGTATTCTATCATATCCCTCAGAAGGTAATACTGAACATCAATGTGCTTTGTCTTTAAATGATATGCGAGGTTCTTTGCCAAGAAAATTGCACTTTGGCTATCACAGTCTATCCTTATAGCTCCCTGTACTAACCCCATACTTGAACACAATCTCTGCAACCAAACTTCTTCCTTGTTTGCATGAGTGGCTACCATGTATTTTGCCTCTATAGTTGATAATGCCACTACAGATTGTTTCTTACTCATCCAACTGACTGCACCTCCAAATAGGTTAAACACATACCCACTTGTAGATCTTCTCTGATCCGGATCTCCAGCCCATTCTGCATCAACAAAGCCATGAATATCCAACATTCTATCCAATCCTGATCTTCCTTGGTAGCACAAATCATAATCATTAGTGCCACGCAAATACCTGAAAACCCGCTTCACTGTTGTCCAGTGCTCCTTCCCTGGTTTTGACATAAACCTGCTCAATACTCCCACTGCATGTGTAATGTTTGGTCTAGTATAGACCATTTCATACATCAGGCTTCCCCTTCTTGTGTCTTGGGACATTGTTCAACAGATAACCTCACACCTAGAGGAATAGGAACCTTCATCGGTTTACTGTCTTGCATATTAAACCTCTACAGTATTGTCTTGACATACTTCCTTTGATTTAACCAGAGCTTCCTCTTTTCTCGATATCTTTTAATTTCCATGCCAAAAATATATTTTGTAGCACCAAGATCTTTCATGTTGAATTTGGAGGACAATTGGGTCTTCAAATCCTAGATAATTTCTTTGTAATTTCCAACCAACAACATATCATCCACATACAAGACCAGGTAAATAACACGGTCACCAATTAATTTAAAATACACACAGTGATCTGCTTTTCTTCTAGTGGAGCCAAGTCCCCATATAAATATATCAAATTTCTGATACCACATCCTTGGTGACTGTTTTAACCCATACAAAGACTTCTTTAACTTGCATACTAGTTCGTTTTTACCCTTCACCACAAAGCCTTCAGGTTGCTTCATGTATATTTCCTCTTCCAGATCCCCGTGAAGAAATGTTGTCTTCACATCCATCTATTCTACCTTAAGATCAAAAGTAGCAGCAACATATGAAAGTAATCTAATAGAAGTTACCTTGGCAACAGGAGAAAAAATATCACCAAGATCAATTCCCAACACCTGGGAATAACCTTTTGCTACCAATCGAGTTTTGTATTTCTCCACCTTTCCTTTTGCATTTGTCTTCTTCTTGAACACCCATTTGCTGCCAATGGGTTTCCTTCCAGCTGGAAACTCCACTAGATCCCAAGCCTCATTTTTGTGCAAAGATGCCATTTCATCAACCATTGCCTCTTTCCATAGTTTGTGATCCTCTGAATCTACTGCTTCCTTCACAGTTTTGCGATCATCGTGAGTAATATATAAGGAAAAATTTGAACAGAAAGTAGATGGACTATACCTTTCTGGCTACATTCTTTCTCGAACTAATCTTCTCACACCCGAAGTTTGTGGCTCTTCATCTTCTGATTCCTCTGCTACTGTAGAGTCTGATTCTTCCTCCTTAAGCTCAAAATCTATCTTCTCAGGTTCCTTTGGTTGGACTTCATGTTTAATAACATCTTTTACCTCTCTAAACACCACATCTTGGTTGTACACAATCTTCCATGTGACTGGGTTCCAAATCTTATAACCCTTTAAACCATCCTTATACCCAATAAAGATGCACATTTTAGATTTACTATCCAACTTGGCCTGTTTCTCCTTTGGAACATGTACATATGCATCACATCCAAATACCCTTAGATGTGAAAGAGAGGGTTTCTTACCAGTCCATACCTCTTCTGGAGTCTTATCCTCCAATGCTAATGAAGGTGACTTGTTAACCAGGTAACATGCAGTATCCACCGCCTCTACCCAAAATTATTGTCCTAACCCAGCACCAATAAGCATGCTTCTTGCCCTTTCCATCAACGTCTTATTCATTCTTTCTACAACTCCATTTTGCTGAGGTGTATATGGAGTAGTCTTTTGTCGTGATATACCACACTTCTTACAAAATTCTTCAAATTCCTTCTTGCAAAACATTCCACCATTATCTATCCCTAGCACCTTTATCTTCTTCTCTGTCTGATTTTCCATGAGAGTCTTAAATTCTTTAAAGTTGTCAAAGGCTTCATATTTCTTCTTAAGGAAATATATCCATGTATTCCTTGAGACGCCATCTATAAATGATATATAGTACACAGACTTACCCAGTGATGGAACCTTCACAGGTCCAAACACATCATTGTGCACAAGTTCAAATATCTGTTTTTCCCTCTTACTACTAGAGGGGAAACTCACCCGACTCTGCTTCCCATATACACAATTTTCACAGAAATCAAAATCTGGAGAGCTATTACTCATACCTTCTACCATATCTTTAACATGAATTATTCAAAGGCCCTTCTCTCCAATATGTCCAAGCCTTTGATGCCACAACATGGTCTTCTCTCCTGGGACCACTGGATTTTCTGCTCCACTTTCAGGAACCACAAAACTATTGCACGCATCAATAACAGTGCTACCTTGCAGCTTGTACAGAGTTCTAATTCAAACTCCCCACATCAATGCCAGTGCTCCCCGAACCATTTTGTAGGTATCCTTCTCGAACACTATTTTTACACCTGCATCATCCAACTTGCTTACAGAAATCAGATTTCTAGCCAATGCAGGAATATGCAGAACACCCGGAAGTGTTCTAACCTTTCCACCTTGCAACTTCAACTTTACTTTTCCACGACTAATGATTCTAGCCTTCTTATCATCCCCTAAGAAGACACCACCACCATTGTATTTCTCATACTTGCAAAACCACTCTCTATGGGGAGTGAAGTGAAAGGATGCACCTGAGTCAATCAACCATGCCTCATCATCTACATGTGTACTTGAAGAAGCCAAGTACACATCCCCACCTTCATTTGAGGTGGTTTTCAGCTCTACAAAAGGAGCATCATCAGATCCCTTTCCTTTATCAGGAGCTTTATATTTACAGTCCCTTTTGTAGTGCCCTTCCCTTCCACATTTCCATCACACCACCTTTACAGGTTTTCCTAGAGATTTAGATTTCCCACTCGATGACTAATTTTTGTTTCTATTCTAGGACCAACCTCGTATAGACAAGGCATCACTATTTTGGGTCTCCATATTTTTTTGTCTCATCTTCTCCATCAGCAAGGATGAGACTATTTCATCAAATTGCAAGGCAGTTGCATTGCTAGCTATTGCAATAACTAGACTATCCCACGAATCTGGTAGAGAACACAACAAACTAATGCACTTACCTTCATCTGAAATTTTAATATCAACAGATGCTAACAGTCTTACCACAGTATTAAATGCATTCAGATGCTTTTTCACAGAGTCTCCATCTTTCATCCTCAGGTTATACAGATTTTTTAGCAGGAATAATTTATTCACCAGAGACTTAGATTGGTACAAAGTCCCTAACTTGTCCCACAAGGCCTTCATCGTAGCTTCCCCTGATACATTCAACAATACTGAATCTGAGACACACAATCATATTGTTCTCTTTCCCTTCCGATCCAACTTCTTCCATTCTTCATTGGACACTCCCATTGGTTTATTACTCGGATCTATTGCCATCCACTAATCTTTATCCACCAATATATCCTCCATCTTGAGTTTCCACAACTCAAAACTCTGACCATTAAATTTCTCGATCTCTATATTTCCACTACTTGCCATCTTCTTTTACCACCAGAATTGATCTCAGAGATCTCCCACTGAACAGGGTCTACCACAGGCCTAAACGAAACCCCTTAGCAACAAAAGCATCCCCTTGAAGCCAAAATTGTTCTGATACAAAATGTAGGCTTTAACCCCGTACATAAATTACCTGCATACGAATTCTAAAACATAGAAAATAAAAAATGCGAGAGCATAACACATAAAACACATATACACATAGATTTTCCCCTGGATCCCAAAACCGGGACTACCAGTTTGATTTTTCATTATGTTCCTTTCATTGTTATAATACATATTTATACATGCTGAAGCATCCAATACCATGGACCAAAAACGATTGTGTCCAAAAACATGTGAAAAAATCATGCACAAAACCATAGGTGGGTCCACCCATCCTAATATAGGGTCCAAAACCAAAATTTTTCAACCCCATAAAGTGGGGTTATGGGTACGCCTCAAACCCCCCATGATCCCCCCCACTACACAATCAGCACAATGAAGGGGGGCTTCGGCCCCCCTCTAACCCCCCGGTTAACTACGTGGGCTAGTCGTGGAAATAATATAACACAACCCAACAACATGGATTTATTTAACCAGGGTTGTTACATGAGTGGTGGATGTATATATGATTTAGTTGATAAGGAGAGATGAAACATCTTGTGGAAACAAGATACTTGGGAGGAAATCTTGCCAACATATGTGTTGATGTGTGGATCTTGAAGTAGGGAGGGTGGCATTGGTCATAGAGCTCTAACCTTGGATATGCACTTAGATCCCTAGGTTGGTGTTATAATGGAATCCTGATGGTACCTGTAGAGGCTAAAGATTGGAACCCACCTTAGTCCCACTCGATTAGAGATCTTCCATGTACCTCTATATATATGTAATTATGAACACCTCCCTAGTTAAGAGGGTGTGTTAAAAAATGTAACTAGTATCAGTCTTCATAATTATATTTGATTCATGATGTAATTTATTTGTTAAAATAAATTAAAAAAAATTATTATAAAAGAAATTGACTTATTAAAGCATGGGTTTCAAGCTTTGGGCAATGGGTAATAGGTCAAATCCTCCATTGTAAGCTTCTAGGGTTTATGGAAAGTGTCCTTATCCACATCATAACTTAAAAGACCCTTCTTGGGCTTAATATATCAAGAAAGAAATTTATTTTAATGTAAAATATGTCTCCTCCACCAAGTTGGCCTCATTAAGGGACCTCAAACTCACACAAACACTCTATAAGGGCAGTAATTCGACCTCATTTTTTCAAATCAAAAAGTTTGATCTGAAATTGTTGGAGACAGAAAAAGGTGTGAAGTTAAAGGAAGAGCAAGAAAACCATAGAGAAGAAGAAGGAAGGTTTTTGAAAGTAAAAGGAAGTCAAAATTTTCCTCTTCTTCTCTCATGTGCAAAATTCTGGATTTTTGTTGTGTCAAAAGTCTGGAGTAGTTGGAGGTCAAAATTAGGGTTTTTTACTCAGATGTTGTTGCTAGACAGTAAGATACTATTGAATTGTCTTGAATCATGTTGGTGTAGAAATTAATGTGTATATTCAAAACTGCTCATGAAATTTACTAAATCACAAGACTTGAAGCTACGCTACTCATCTATGAATGTTAATTTATCATTTAGAACACATATCATAGACATCCAAAAGGAAGGTCATAGATGAAAATATGTTTATCTAGGAGAAAGAAACTAGTACTCAAAACCCCTTACTATCTATATTTCATTAATCAGAGACTAAAGATGAAACATATATGCTTTCTCAAGCTTGAGCACACCCTGCAAGTATATAATCTATCCCTCTACCTAACTAACTTACATTGGCCAACACTTAGCCAATTTTCAAGCCCTACAAGCTTCTATTTCCTTGCATTATTCATCTGGGAGATCGACCCCTATTATTTAGTAATTTCCAACTATTGAATTGCACAATTCCTTAAGTCTGACTTCATGCATCATCTGTACACATTGGAATATGCTACAAATGATAGTACATTGCCTTGGAATCTCCATCTCAACTAGATAACTTGAATTCTATGCATGCAATTTTTTTTTTGGTTTGATTGATCAGTTAACTGGTTAATAACTGAGTGTGGTTGAAGTTCCACTTCCACAACTTGACCTACACTACTTATTATGATTGTTAGAACTAGTTTAACTGACAATAACTCAAATTAATTGAAATCGATTGCTACAAATTAGCAATAAATCATACTAAAATAAACTCAAGCTTCCTCAACTCGAATTAACTGAGTTAACTGAGTGAAAGGTGTTGTGTCACCTCAGTTAACTACCTCCAAGTTTTCTGCTGAAATAGAAATTATATTTTTGTCTAGTTTCAGCAAGGCAAAGTCAAACTAAGATTTTCTTGCTCCATTTTCAATACTTCCTCTCAGCAAGAAAGGGATTTTCAACCACACCTATCCTATACCTATGGAATGTAATTTATGCAACACATCTCAATATTGTTGTTGCTACTGCAACTGAGAAGCATTAAAAAAAAAAAACTAAATCAACCATGTCTACAACAGTCTAATGGGAAAATTGTGTTTCTTCTAACTGTGCTACTAAGCCTTCTTCTTTTCTATCAACACTCCTATGCACTTCTTAGTATTTGACTGACACTGGTCCTCCTGCTATCGAATATTGTGGGCCCTCGTAGCAAGGTGATGATCCATGAGGAGAACACCTAAATGGACCCCGCCCAAATTTCTGCAACTCCTAGACTAAGGATCTACATCGCTCCACCTCACTCTTGGAAGTATAGACACATATGCTCCCTATACCCACTTAGCTTGACTTGTTCACTTACTGGAGGTCTTTGATTTAGTTGATGTCTCCACAATTCCTCCTCTCCGTCTCTCCATTTGTGGTTAAACCATAGCTTCCTAATGCTTCTTTTGAGGCTGCATGTTGAGATGTCTAACATGCTCTCTCTCAACCACCATATCTCTAATATCTTCCTTACTCCTCAAGGATACGCATGAATATTCTACCTCAAGTGCATACATGTTAAGGAGTTTAGACTTCTGTGATCCATAATCTTGTTAAGAGAATAATTTCGGCAAAATCACATAAAAAAACCATTTGTTGACGCGTTTCGAACCAACTAGTTTGGTTCATCGTCAGGACAAGTTGAAGATCCAATCTGAGTGATGCAATAAATAGGGACAACAGGCTATTCCAACAGCTATTTTGACAAGTAACGGTTAATGGACCTCTAACAGCTAGATTCTCATTATTCATATATTTATTAATAAAATTCATTATTTTATTTTAAATATTTAAAAAATCAGATATTATTTCTAAATAAAGAAACTAATATAATTACCATTATGTTAATTATTAATAAAAATATCAAAAAATGCCCTTATATAGGGGTAAAAATGGTGAAAAATACCATTATCTCCCATTAATATCATACCATTACCCCTATATAATACCAGTAATAAATATTATCTGAAAAGTCTAATACCTATAATTAAATGAAAAAATTTCTCTTATCTACCCTTTTAACCAAATTTTAATTTATACTATTATAAATAATATAAATATAATATTATTTATTCCTAATATTATTATCTAAAAAGTCTAATTGACCATAATAAATATATAATTAAAGGAAAAATTCTTCTATCTACCCGTTTAACCAAATTATAATCCATACTATACATAATATAAATCTGATATTATTTATTTCTACTATTAATGTGAATATTATTTAAAAAGTCTAATTTTACCTTAATATTCCTCTAACTACCCATTTAACCAAACTCTTACTTTATACTATTATAAATAATATAAATATAATATTATTTATTGTTAATATGAATATTATTATTAATGTAATTTGTTTACCATTATGTTATTATTAATAATTATTTATATGAATAATTTTTTTTAATGGTGATTCTTATTATTATTAATTTAATTCCTATACTTTAATCTCATTAAATCCTACCCATATATATTTTCTTAATATGTAAAAATCTTAATCAAACTAGAGTTAACCCTTTGTAGGAGGAGATTTACTATGAGAATAAAAAATTAAATCTTCAATATTTCGCAGAGACTCTAGACCCTTTAATCAAACTACACAAAACTTTCATAAGCAGAAGAACAGAAAAAACTACAGGCTCCTATTGCTAGATCAGAAAACTAACGCTATACCCTCACAAAAGGAAAGCCCCTTATCTAGGAAAGGGGGCGATAAAAACAAAAAAGGCTATAGAAACCCACCGGAAAAAGGAGGGAAAAGGAATCAGGAAACCCAAGAGAAGAAGGAATGAGGCAGCTAGGAAGACAGGGCTGGGATCCAGCAACTGCTGATCTTCCAGTCGTCATCTCTATTAAGATTTTCAGGCCCTTTTTCAATCTCCAGGGCCTCTCTAAACTTCCGATGGTGAAACCTAGATCTGCTTCACTTATCCCATGGTTATGTATCTCAGGAATGCCTTTCCTTTGTTGAAGATCACATCATAATCACGGTCTTCCAAAACTACAACAATGATGAGATTTTTCTCTAGGTTTGGAACGAACATGAGATCCTTGAGTCTATGAGGGGATCCTGACTCCCTCTGAAAGGTGACTGTACCAATATCGATCACGTTGTACCTTCATTCATCTCCAAACTCAATATTCATCTGTAGATATTTCTCCTCCACGTCACTAAAAAACACTATACACCCAGTAATGTGGAACAAGGCATCCGAATCCAAGTACCACACACTCCCCATCATAGTGTTTGCCATGCATGCAATAAGGGTGAAATCTAGCTCAAACTATGAAGCCAAAGCTTCACCTATTGTTGATATTACACACTCCTTGCTAGACCTTTTTTGTGGACACCTAGTAGCATAGTGCTCGAATTCATGGCAATTGAAATACTAAATTTTGGGCAAGTCTTTCTTCTTTGCACCTTGACTAGATTCAAACTCACCTTGGGACGTTTTTCCCTTGGCCTTCATTCCTTTTCCAACTAATGAAAAATTTTCTTCCTCTTCTTAGGATGAGGTCCCATCTCTGGTATTCTGCTTTATTTCCTCCTATACCAGGACGGACCAGAAGCGCTCCCAACTTGGTAGTTTCTCCCTATCATTTACCGAATATTGATAGCTATGCAAGCTCTTGGGAAGGCCCAAAAGGGATAGAGTAACTAGGTCTTATTCAAGGAAATTAACATCGACCCCACCAAGTTCATTGTGACATTGCGTAAACTTGCTCAAATATTGCAAAATTATGCCATTCTTCTGCATCTTCATACTTTGAAGTTTGTCCTTGAGTGCCAACTTCTTGTGGTGACTACTATTCTTGAACAATTCTATCAGTGATTTCCACATCATGAATGGAGTCTCTTTTTCATGGAGATTTGAGCCAATATGATCATGTACTCCCTCCAATATGATTCTCCTCGCCTTGGCCACCTATTTCTTTCACTAAGCTAGATTATGGGCATCAAATGCTTGGGGTTTTGCTACGTATGTCTTGATGTATTCTAGTAGCCCACTGTCATCCAATATTGCCTCCATGTGGTCCTTCCAAGCAACAAGGTTTGAGGTGCCTTCCAAGGCATACTCTATCCTGAGTCCATTGAACGTCATTTCTTAGTCCTGAAAAAAACGTGCAACACTAATCTTCAAATTCGAGGCTCCTATAATGAAAACTTCGAAATCTTTGCTCTACAATGATTCCAACTCTGATATCATTTAGACATTAATGTGTAGATTCAAAAATGCTCCAAAAATTTTCTAAATCACAAGAGTTGATACTAACTCTATTGATCTACATAATATAATTCACCATCTAGAACAAAAATCATAGACACGAAAAAGGAAACATCACACATGCACAAATATTTATCTAGGGTAAAGTAACTACTCAAAACCCCTTACTAGCTATATTGCATTAGTCAGACAGAGAATATATATGAAATACATATGTTTTCTCAAGCATGAGTACACCCTTCAAGTGTATAGTCTATCTCGCTTCCTGAGTGGCTGATGCTGGCCAACACTTAGCCAATTTTGAAGCCTTCCGAGCTCCTATTTCCTTGCATTGTTCCACTATTGAATTGCGCAATTCCTTAGGTCCTTCCTCTGATTGCATGCACCACCTATACACATTGGAATATGCTACAACTAATAGTAGAATGCCTTGTAATCTCCATCTCAATTGGGTAACTCAAATTATCTACATGCAACAACTATTTTGTGTTAATTGATGAGTTAACTAGTTGATCAGTGAGTGTGGTTGAAGTTCCACTTACATAACTTGACCTCCACTACTTCTTCTAACAATTAGAGCTATTTTAACTAATAATAACTCAAATTAACTTAAATATATTGCTAAAAATTAGCAATCAATCATATTGAAGTGAACTCAAGCTTCCCCAACTTGAATAAAATGAGTTAACTTGATGAAAAATGCCATGTCACCTTAGTTAACTACCCCTAAGATTTTTGTTGAAATAGAAATTCAAATTTTCTCTAGTTTGACCAAGGCAAATTCAAACTAATATTTTCTTGGTGCATTTTCAACACTCCATCTCGGCAAGAAAGAAATTATCAGCCACCCCTATCTTGCACCTATGTAATTTACTTCATGCAACACCTCTCATTGATGTTGCTACTACTGCAACATCTGCAACTGATAAGCATCCAAAAAAATAAACTAAATCAGCTGTGTCTCCAACTGTCTACTAGGAAAGTTATGTTGTTGCTGACTCTGCTAATGAGCCTCCTGCTCTTCTATCAATACTCCTCTACACTTCTCAATATCTAACTAGCATTGATCCTCCTTCTACAGAATACTATGGGCCCCTATAACAAGGTGATGATCCATGAGGAGAATGCCTCAATGGGCCCTGCCCAAATTTACGCAACTCTTGGACTAAGGATCTACATTACTCCACCTCACTTCTGGAGGTATAGTTGCATATTCTCCCTACACCCACTTGGCTCCAAATCTTCCCTTAATGGAGGTATTTTTTTGATTGGATGTCTCCACACTTCCTCCTCTCTGCATCTCCATTTGTGGCTTCTCCCTAACTTCCTGAGGTTTCTTCTGAGGCTACATGTTCAAAGGTTTAACATTATCCCTCTTAGCAACCATATCTCTAGTCTCTTCCTTGCTCCTCAAGGATATTCATGCATCTTCTACCTCAAGTGCATACATATTCTTGACTTGAGCCCAAATCCGCTTTAGCTATCCCGTCACTATGTGTCTCAGGAATGCCTTTCCTTTGTTGAAGATCATATCATAACCACAATTTTCCAAAACTGCAACAGATATGATATTTTTCTTTAGTTCTAGAAAGAACATGACATCCTTAAGTCTGAGAGGGGATGTTGAATCCTTCTAAAAGGTGATTTTTCCAATCCATGTTGTAGTGTACTTTCCACTATCTCCAAACTCAATGTTGATCTGCAGATATTTCTCCTCTAGGTCAGTTAAAAAGAATCTACACCCAGTCATGTGGAGTGAGGCACTTGAATCCAAGTACCACACACTCCCCATTACAATGCTGGCCATGCATGCAATAAGGGTTAAATCTAGCTGAAACTATTAAGCCAAAGCTTCACTTGCGACTGCTATTGCGGACTCCTTGCTAGAATTTTTGTGTGAAACTTAGTAGCATAGTGCTCAAATTAATAACAATTGGCAGACTTAGTTTTGGACAATTCTTTCTTCTTGACCCCTTGACTGGATGCAACCTCACCTTGGGACTTATTTCCCTTGGCCTTCATTCCTTTGACAACTAATGAAAAGTCCTCTTCCTCTTCTTTAGATGAGGTCACATCTATAGTATTCCACCTTATTTACTCCTTTACCAGGTCAGACCATAAGTGCTCCCAACTTGGTAGTTTATCCCTACCATTTACAAAATATTTATAGTTATGCCAACTTTTAAGAAGGCCCAGAAGTGCTAGAATTACCAGGTCTTTAGTAAGGATATTATCATTGCCCACACCAATTTCATCAGGATGTTATGTCAACTTGTTCAAATATTGTGTAATTATGTCATTATTCTACATCTTAATACTTCAAAGTTTTCCCTTGAGTTCTAGCTTTCTCTAGTCACTGTTATTCTCAAACAATTATGTCATTTCTTTCCACATCGCAAATGAAGTCTCTTTTCCATGGAAATGTGAGACAATATGATCTTCTACTCTCCCCAATATGATTCTCGTCTCCTTGTCCACATCTTTATTCCACTGGGAAAGATTCTCTACATCAAATGCTTGAGGTTTTTCTACATATGTCTTGATGTATTCTAGCAGCCCATTTTCATCCAATATTTCCTCCATGTAGTCCTTCCAAGAAACAATGTTTGAGGTGTCATCCAAAGCATACTCTAGCTTAAGTCCATTGAAATCCATCTTCTTAGTCCTAAGGAAAACCTGCAATGCTAATCTTAAAATTTGAGCCTCTTATAATGACAACTTTGAAATATTTGCTCTAAAGTGATTCAAGATCCGATACCATGTAGAAATTAATATGTAGATTCAAAACTACTCATGAAATTTACTAAATCATAAGACTTGAAGCTACTCTACTGATATGTGGAAGTTAACTCACCATCTAGAACACAAATCATATAGATGCGAAAGGAAACATCACACATGCACATAGATTTATCTAGGGGAAATTAACTACTCAAAACCCCTTACTATCTATATTACATTAATCAGAGAAAGAATAGAGATGAAATACATATGCCTACTCAAGCTTAAGAAAACCCTGCAAGTGTATAGTCTATCCCTATACCTAACTAATTGACTTGGGCCAACACTTAGCCAATTTTCAAGACTTCCAAGCTCCCATTTCCTTGTGTTGTTCCTTTGGGAAATTAGCCCCTGTTATTTAGGAATTTCTCACTATTAAATTGTGCAATTCCTTAGATCCTCCTTCTGACTGCATGCACCACCTGTACACATTGAAATATGCTACAACTGTAGTACATTGCCTCGGAATCTCCATCTCAACTGGGTAACTCAAATTATCTGCGAAACAACTATTTTGGGTTTGATTGATCAATTAACAAGTTCACCACTTAGTGTGGTTGAAGTTCCACTTCCACAACTTGACCTCCAGTAGTTTGTCTGACAATTAGAAGTAGTTTAACTGATAATAACTCAAATTAACTGAAGTAGATTGCTAAAAATTAGCAATGAATCATACTAAATTGAACTCAAGCTTCCCAAACTCGAATTAACTAAGTCAATTGAGTGAAAAGTTCCATTTCACCTCAGTTAATTACCCCCAATATTTCTGTTGAAATAGAAATTCAAATTTTCTCTAGTTTGACCAAAGAAAAGTCAAATTGAGATTTTCTTGTTTCATTTTCAACAATTGGAAGGTTGACTTCGTGGAGGAGGAATGTCTTTTGTTCAATTTACAGGGAAAATTTTAAGAACCCCCCCTTAATTTACATGTATAATAAATGGGCGAATCTCCATGGTATATAGGAAAAATGGAAAGCGATTTTGTCAATAATATGATATGTATATATAATTTTTTGGTGAATCTCTCACCAGGCATGGTGAATATTTTACTCAATTATAAAATCTTGTGTTTATTGAATACACAATGAAATCATTGCATTTCTTTAAAATATCTTTTGAAATCAAAATTACCAAAATTACATATCAATAATCTAGTGGGTGTAAGATAAAATTCATCTGTGGGTGTAAGATAAAATTCACCTGTGCCATTCACAGAAAGCATGAGAAAACCTAATACTATATATAAAACCAAGAAAAATTCAAATTCATCACTTCTATGTTCCTATTTGTAATTAGAAAAATTACCCAAATTACAATCTGTTTACTCCACTTCTAGGGACCTCGTAACCACCCTTCCAATACACAAGTATGTTCCCTTTTGCAATTAGAAAAATTACCCAAATTACAATTTGTTTACTCCAGCATATGTTGGAAAGTTATAGAAGGATGACTAGTGCAATCAATCCATTCCTTTTAGCCCTGGATTTGTTTCAGTTTAAAACAAAAGTTTACAAATATACTTGTCCAATGTCTATGTTTTAACCATTCACCTTAAGATGTTTTTACAATATAATTTCCTAAGTCTATTTAATATCTTCATTATCATAAAATCCAACCTATATCCATCTTAACTCCACATCTACCACTCTTAGGGGGATGAAATCTATTTATCCCTCTGAGCACTTGGTAGACCCAGAATTAAGATGGATCTAAGATAGAATTTCCCCTTTAAATAGTCTATGCTCACATGAATACATGGGTCAATACCATGGGTTATCATAAACCTGGAGCTTAAAAATTACTATTAGTAATTTATAAAA
>APFE030756964.1:191401-204905 GCA_000404065.3 Pinus taeda
TAAGACAACTGCAACTACCATTAGACATTAAAGCAAATACACACACAAATCCCAGGCTAAAAGAAATCTGCAAGAAAATAACACTGATCAGTTGAAAAGAAGGGAAAACAAATAAAGGAAACTATACATGCTTAAGGAAATGAACAAGTAAAGGAAATGCTACTGCACATAAAATACTTTACAGTGGCACAAATGAGCAGGGGCCCTCTGTCCATTCAGCCACAAAGAAAACTCATAGATCTGGAAACTTCAAGACAATGCTATGTCTACTTCTTCATTGCAGAAAATACATAAAACAGAGTGCTAGAATAGCACTTAAAAACAGAGTTTGGAATGCTTGAAAATATAACACAGGTTCATCAAAATACAACTGATAAAAAGCTTAATAAGCATACACAGACGCAGCTATTTATAGAAGTTTCTAAGATAGCCTATCCGTGCAACTAAATAACTGAAAAGTAAATGACTGTTATGCGTTTTCATGGTTCTTTGGCACTTCATGCGGCTGCGTGGACGAGTTGGTGGTTCTGTCGTCATGGGCAATGAATTCCAGGTTGGATCATGTCCCCTGCCATTTGTAGAACGTGGACAAATCACCGTTTAGGATGACGTGACCAAACAGCTCACAATCACCGCTAAACTGCCTTGAGTTGACCGTGACTTGCCCAGTTTTGACCGTGGACAAAGATGATGTGGATGGCCGGAAAAATAGGACAGGAACCTCGAGCACGTTGACACCTAAGTGCCCATGTGGCTCATCTAGCAAACTGACACGTGGAACATAGCGTTTAACAAAAAGGCTGCAGGATGTTCAGATAGCTGCAGGATCATCAGATAGCTGCAGGATCACCAGAAAGCTGCAGGATGCCTGCAAGTGAGCCAAAATCTAAACAAATAGTCATCCATTAGCAAAACTTACTTAATCATGCTTAATAACACCTAATGTAATGATCTGGGTGGTTTTATGGTGAAAATGAGGCAAAAGATAAGAAAATACAAGGAAAGATTGAGGAAAACGGTAGATAAGTAGGTGTAGAATAGAGGCTCTACAGAATCCCACACCAAACGGTGTGAGGTCTAGTTGGGACTTCATATCAGGGTGATCCCCTAATGTTGGCAGGTCCAACACCATCAACACCTTCTTCACTACTTCTCTCAGAGTCCTTAGAATTAGGACTATGTGGAAAATGTGACTCTCGATTTATTGGAAATTCTTCATCCCGACCTTTATAATTGTTGCTCTAATAGTCCATAGGATTAGGAATAAGTGAAAACTATGACTCTTGATTTATTAGAAATTCTTCATCCTGGCCTTCATCACTGCTGCTCTCATAGTCCATAGGATTAGTACTAAGTGGAAACCATGACTCTCTAATCATTTGAAATTCTTCATCACATTCTTCATCATTTTTTCTCTCATAGTCCATAGGATTAGGACTAAGTGAAAACCGTGACTCTTTATTTATTTGAAATTCTTCATCATGCTCTTCATCACTACTGCTCTCATAGTCCATAGGATTAGGACTAAGTGAAAACCGTGACTCTCTATTCATTTGAAATTCTTCATCATGCTCTTCATCACTACTACTCTCATAGTCCATAGGATTAGGACTAAGTGGAAACTGCGACTCTTTATTTATCTGAAATTATTCATCATGATCTTCATCACTGCTGCTCTCATAGTCCATAGGATTAGGACTAAGTGGAAATCATGACTCTTTATTTATTTGAAATTATTCATCCTTCCCTTCATCAGTGCTTCTCTCATAGTCCTTAGGATTAGGACTAAGTGGAAGATTTTTCTCTCTATTCATAGTGAAATAATTTCCATTATATTCATCAATATGAATAGACTTGTTACGCGACGAAGATGTTGATGCTTCACAAAGCGAAACTTCACTATCAGAAGAATCCATGCCTTTCAAATAGAAAAATTTGAATGATACAAATGCACTCTCTCCTAATGATAACATATAGCTTAAAGAATGAAAATTTCCCTCCAAAGTTTCCCTCTAAAAATTTTCACCAAAAATTTTCCCTCCAAAATTTTATTCTACAATTTATTGAAAAATTCTAACTAAAATTTTCTTATGAAATTAATATTTTAAACCAAATCTTTAAATTAAAATTGTAAACTAATTCTTTTACCTAAATTACTTTTTTACTTAAACTATATAGCATTTACTAGACAATTGAATATTTCTTTTAATTTTTATTATATCTTCTATTACACATTTAAAATAAATTACGTATATCTGTCATAATATGATTTATATGTTAATTTTTTATTAAAAAAAAAATACCAAAGTCACCATGCGTTAAAAACAATGCGTTAATGTTCGCTTTCTCATCTTACTCTACTATATGCCATAACAAGATTTATGTGTTAAAATTTTTTTATAAAAAAAAAAAAATAATACCACATTCACCATGTGGTAAAACAATTCCATAATTTATGCTATTAATAAATTCCATTATCACTATTTCTCACATCACATCAAAAAATTTCGAGGTTCGTTAAAAGACTTGGAGCGATTTTGTGGATAACCTACATTGTTATCGACAACATATTCAACGGAAGATTATCACATTTTCAAATGTTAGTTTCCCTTTTGCTGAGTGCAGTTCTTAAACTCCCATAGGTTTACTAGTATTTATGTTCCAGTTAGGTTGTTATCTTCGTGTAAAATACCAGACAAAAAACATATTCCTATAAAATAATAATTAACTTTTTATTAATGAAATCTAGATTTCTTTTAGAAATTAAAAATTGAGATGATTTAGGCTTACCCAACAATCCCTTGGTAGGTAGGAGGCCATTACGTCTACAGTGGGCGTGGTGGGCCCAGCCATGGGCTTCCCGGTTGTGAGCGTGCGTGCCTAGGGCAGAGCAGCCCCCTTGTAGGCTAGGGAGTTGATTCTCAAAATCGATCCCCTGGCCTACTAGGGGGTTGCTCTACCGAGGGCGGGAAAACCCATGGCCGGGGGCGCCTGCCCACAGGGGTCAGGCATGCCCACTGGTGGAACCCACCCACATGGCCCAGCCCGCCAAAGGTGAGGGCTGATTCTCAGAATCGGCCTTCACCCTTGGTGGGCTGGGCCGTGGGGGTGGTTGTCACCAGCGAGTGCACCCAGCCATGGGCTTGCTCGCCCATGGTAGGGCAGAGTGTTGTAGCACTATGTCTTGCCATGGTGGGCATGCCCATGGCTAGGCATGCTCATCCACCCCCCTGGCAGCACCCACCCCCATGGCCCAGCCCATAGGGAATGAGGGAAAATTCTGAGAATTGACCCTCCAACCCAGCAGGATGGGCCACAAGGGCGGGTACCATCGGCAAGAAAGCCCAGACAGGCCTGTGGACGAGTGTGTCCAGCTGTGGACATGCCCACTTGCAGCAGGGCGAAGTGCAACACCACTCTGCCCTACCGATGGGCGTGCCCACCCGAGGAAAAACAAAAAATGATCCCCTAGCCTGCTAGGGGGGCGATTCTGAGAATCACCCCCGGTAGGCCAGGGGGGATATTCTCTTAATTGACACCCTGACCTACTGAAGGAGATTCTAGGAATAGAACCCTGGCAGGCTAGGGGGCGATTTTGAGAATCAACCCCAGCAGTTCAGGGGACCGATTCTCAACATTGCCCCCCTGGCATGCTGGGGGCGATTCTGAGAATCGCCCCCCTAGT
Source organism: Pinus taeda (assembly GCA_000404065.3). Taxonomy (NCBI): domain Eukaryota; kingdom Viridiplantae; phylum Streptophyta; class Pinopsida; order Pinales; family Pinaceae; genus Pinus; species Pinus taeda. Next base: position 195,087 of record APFE030756964.1, read on the forward strand.
AGGCTAGGGGGTTGTTTCGCATTTTTCCCCCGGTAGGTCAGGGAAGATTCTGGGAATCAGCCTCTGGTAGGCCAGGGGGTGATTATGAGAATCAACCCCCTAACCTTCTGGGGGTGATTCTAGGAAATGGCCTTTGGAAAGAGAGGGCAGTGATTCTAATAATCGGCGCCTTGACTTGTCGGGGGTGATTCTGGGAATCGGCCCCAGGCAGGCCAGGGGGAAATTCTAAGAATCAACCCCCTGGCAAGCCAGAGGGATTTTTTTCCCTGAGTGGGCATGCCCACGGCCAAGTGCGCTCACACACAAGCTCATGACACTAAGGCATAACGGCCACCTAGTAGGAAGGGGGCAGATTCTGAGAATCGACCCCTTGCCATGTAGGGCATCGATTCTTAGAATCAGCCCCTCGCTTGCCAAGGGGCTAGGGACAAATGAAAAAATAAATAAATTTATTTCTAAGGAATGGATATTTTTTTTTGTTTCCTATATAAACCTAACATCCAACTTTTCATGGGGTTCGATGTGCATGTTTCTGGTCTTTTTTCGTTTTTAGATTTTGTTTCATTTTGTTTGTTTACTTAAGCTATTGGTTTTTTTTAATTTACTTATTTATATATATGAGTAAATGTTTTGCAAGAAAATGGCATCAAGGAAGATTTTTGTGAATCTTTCTGGACCAAAGACTGCTAAAATTAAAGGGGGATCCTCAAAAAATGCTATTGAACGAACCAAACCTGAGCTAATAACTACAAATCAATTAAGTGCCTCAAAGGATAAGAAGATGATTTCTTACTCGAAGAAATCACAAGAAGTGAAGCATACAAAACATGTATGGTATGTGAAAGATAGAGAAGGTGAACAACATCTGCATATATAATTATATGTTGATATCCCTAACACTAGTGGAAGTTATGAGATGTTCGGAAAATTACTAGACATTTGTTTAATACCGAACATTGAACTTGTTTATGTACTTACAAAACCGCCCAAATCACATGACAATATTAAATATCAGTTTGCATTGTCAATGTATGACAAGAAATGTGAATCTACAAAGATGTGTAAACAAATCATAAATGAGATTGCACAAGATATCATAAGTATTGTTATTTATATTTATGTGTTTTTCGTATTGTAACTGTATCATTATATTTTATAACTTAGTTTTTATTGACATATGATATTTTGTTTGACATAATTTTATTGAAAATCTTTCAATTATGTTGGGAGGAATTTATTTCATAGAGCAAGATATTATGAATGTTGTCAGTAGTTTCTACTCAAGTTCAAAAGAAGATATGGGAAACAATAAAAATAGTAATTTATGATGCTAAAAAACTACATACAAGGGATCAGCAAAGAATGCCTATAGTGGATAAATCTAACAAAGGTAGACATGTTACTTTTGAAGATGAGGAGGTTGAAACTGACGCTGCAGAATATGTTTCCATTACTGAGGATGAGATTAGAAATGATGTTAGAAAGGAGAAGAGCCATAAAAGAACAAAAGTAAAAATTCCCAAGAATGTCTATGTTCTAGTTGACGATGAGAATTTTACTTATCTAGAATAAAAGAGGAGCAAGAAAATAAAAGTTGAGCAAGGAAATCATTACACCAGGAGCTGATATAGAGGATGACATTATTAAAACAAAACAAAATGTCATTCAACATAACTTGACAAATACAAACTTAATTTAGGGTGGTCGTACATTTTTTTTAGTCAATTTAGTGTCCTAAATTGCTTGCATAAACTATCAACCGAGGTTTGTAAGCTAATGAAGTGTCGTGCACTATATGTGCTTAGTTAACCTTTTTCTTACTTCGTTGTTTTGTATTTTATGTTGTTTTTGGGGTTTTTCTGTTCCTTGATGTCTAAGAATGTCCAGCCTAAAACTATGAGAAAATTTAAGTGAACCTAATGAATTTTAAAGGAAAGGAAATGTTCCTAAGTTAATCTAATTTCCTAAAAATGGACCAAGAACTGTTGGCTAGTTAGGACCTAATAAAACAACAGAGCATCTATCTTGTCTTATCATTAATCCTAATCCATGGATTTAATTCTTAAAACCAATAATGAAATTGATGCAGAAGGTAACTCAGTAATTGCATTCATTAAACATTCAACCATTCAATTTTGGAATATGATTAGATCAATCTCCTTGAAATGATTATTGGGAATATCAGTGATGCAACTAAGTAAGGATCTGAAAGCAAAAAGGTAAAATCATGTAAAACTAACTGTAAACAACTAATGTATTTTTTACTTTCTCTAATATTCAAATGTGAAGCATTACCCTCTTGAAGTGTTGTGCAAGAAATAAATTATACCTTAGTTCCTAAGTTCATAGGAAGATAACAATGTACTGAGTAAATTAAATCACTGTATGAATTAGACATTTAACCATTTAGTTTAGGATCATAATCATCTTGAAATGGCTTTTTAAAACATCCATTAACACAGTTAATTGACAATTCTATTCTAAGAAAATGAACGACAAAACAGTAAGAAAACTAAGCAACTATGTATTCTTATTACTTCAATCTTAATATAGTTTGGAAACAGAGTCGTTTTTCTCCACGAAATATCTTAGAAGATCAAGGCTACACAGTTGTGATTTGTCATTATGCTATTGATTAAAAACTGAAATGAAATATCATCCTAATATAGAAAACAGATTTGCTAAGAACAGAATAATGGAAATTGAACTAAAAACAACAAATGAAAAACCTCCTTTAGTGTAGGGACCCTTTGCAACTGACGTGGCTGGAATGCTAGCTAGTTAAAGATTCACTTTAAATGATCATTGGCAACATGAAATTTGTATTATGAAAAAAATGAAGTCTGAATATAGAGTATCAGCAAAAAGCATGAACTTAACATGTAATTCCTTCTAACTTATAACTTCCTCTTGGTTCCATGCAACTAATATTTAAAGGAAAATAACATAACTATTTATGAGATAAACTTGCTACATGTGGCTAATTCAAATTAAATTTAGCATGATTGTTTATGAGATAAACTTGCTTGAGGTGGCTAATTCGAATTGCAATAGGACTATTTAAACTTTTGTTTAGCTATAGGTGGCTAATTCGAATTAGATTTGCAATAGAACTGTTAGACTCTTTATTAGCTACGAAAGAGAAAATCAAGAGTCCTACTACTTTCAGATAATGTACTTTGACTCCATCTTTGACCATGACCTTAGGCTTGCTTTTCCGTCGATCTGGACCGAGTGAATATGATAGAATCCATGTGGAGATGATTCTAGAAATGCCCATGTGGCCCAATTCTTCATTTGACACCTGGAACCCGTCAAACCATGAGAGTAGCTACGAAATCCACAGTTAGTTGCATAATACGCTGCGTTCTGTAGCTAATTTGCAAAAATATATTCAAATATCAAGAACATGAAAATATAATATGGTGATCATTTTAACGTTTTCCTTAAGACAAAACCTAGCATTTATCATTGATTGGGTCTGTAATCTTATGAGAAAGTGAGGGAAAAAGGTGAGAAAAAATATCGAGAGGGTAATCCTGAGGTTCAACATACCCCCACTGCAAAATTATTGCATGTCCTCATGCAATTTTCCAAAAATGTGAGTTCTTCCTCCCTACTTCATTTGCTCAGACACCTTTGCTAGTACATCCAATTTCCTTATTTTGTTATTCTTTGAAGTGACGGTCATTCTAGGATTTCTCATAAGAAGCTTGTACTTAAGGTTAATTATTGCTCTATTCAAAATATTATTCTTTCTTTTCAATTTCTTTTTTTTTCTTATACCACAGTCCTAAATGCAGAATGGTATTATTGTGAATTGCCTTGTCCAATTTATTTTGTTCCTTCAAGGTCTCATTCCCCTATTTGATATGTCTGTTCAATATCTCTAATTCATAAATTTCCTGTTTGAGATAATCAATTAGAGGTTCTTGTGGATTGACAGAAGGTTCTAGGTTCATTGAGGCACTTCTCTTCTCCAGTGATTCTATATAGTCATATATTTGTTGTTGCACTGGGTCTATGCTTGGAGATCTTCTACTTCGGCTACCTTCAAAATGATGAACAAGAGAATTTTGAGGACTGTGTGCAGAAGAGATGTTAACAAGATGGTTTTGGGGTTTCCTCGTCTAAATTTATAAACTCTGTCCCTTTTGATGATGTTTTCTTTACCAAACCTCGGAGTCTAGAGCTCCTTCTAAGTTGTGGAGGACTTACATTCTCCTCATTTATGACATTTTTCACCTTTCTTATCTTCCCTCTTATTTTGATTTGCTTCTTGATTTCTGTTAGTTCTTTAGAGATTAACTTTTCATCATCTTTCTACACTAAAGACTCAGTTCTGTTTTCAATAGTTATACCAGTCTTCTTTCTTCTACTTCTTCTGACATTATCTTCTTTAGGTGACTCTGGTGCTTCTTGGAAATGGTTTCTAATAAGGAAATTCTCCCAGGTATCTCCTATGCTTTTTAAATGAAAATCAATCAATATCTTTATCAGCCCATGATGAGATATGGTTGTATCTATGAACTGTATTCTCTTTTGCACATTTGAGGCCACCTTTAAACTATTTAGCAGGAAGAAAGGAAGATTGATTTCTCCATTTTCTAAGAAATTCATTAGTGAAGGGATATGGTAGGCATACATGCAACCAAACCTCCCCTCACAAGTGATAAATTTTTGTAAAACCAAGAGCATGTTCCTCCACTTAATTATAAGAGTTGAAATGGGAATACCTTTTCTAAAAACAGAGACATCCATACCTGGGTTTTAAAGTATTACTTTCCATGATTCATTGTGGAACTCCTTGTTCTTGAACCATCTTTCACCATGCCTTGGAAGTTCTATAGCCTCGATCATGCATGATTCAGTCACTGCAAACTTGATATATCCAATTTCTACCTATGTTCCATCAAAAGATCAAGCAAAGGATTTTGTAATCTCCTTATGAAAACCATCAAATTTCTCGATGAATTTAAACCATCCAGCTTTCTGCAACATTTCTTTGAGATGTGGGTATCCTTCCATGTACTTTTCTCCTACCAGTTATGATCTAACAATTAGTCCCATGCCTTCTACTACACAAAGTTCTCAACCTTCAGAATTACCCTTCCCGGTTTTATGAAATGAATAGGTTGCGAATATGGTGAAAGGAACTGTGGGTGTATCAAATAAATAGATGGTATGGGTTCTAAAGAAACGTAGACAAGTATGTCATGTTGTAGTCATGACCATTAATAATCAACAAGGGAGTTAATTATGGATCGTTTTGTGACCAAATATGGAGGATGTGGCAATATGTAGTATGATGGAGATTGCAATCAAATCAAATGATGATTCGTCAAGGAAACATATGAATATCCATATTATATATGCTTTATGTTTTAACCTTGCTATTTAAAATAAATTTTTGCAATTTACCTTTTAGAACTTAACCTTTTCGTTTGTTGTTTTCTTTGGTGTTGATTCGTAGGTACACTTTTAGCATATTGGTCTTCAAAACAAGATTCTTCAATTTCCTGCAATCATCATTTGTTTGTAAGCTGTATAATTATGCTAGAGCTGCTGAATCAGATGTGGTTGCAGAATCAAATTATCTGCGAAATGGAATCAGTTGCGGAACATGATAAAAAATGAAGTATGGCTATGGAACATAAATGTGAAATGAAATGGAAATGGAGTATGACATTGAAATGGAATGAAAGTGGAGTGAGATGGAATGAAACTGTAAAATAAAATGAAAATGGGGTGAGATGGAATGAGACTATAAAATGAAATAAATTTGCAGATTATGAACTGCAAATGAATGTAGCTTTATGTCACTACTTATTACAGAAAGGAAATGGAAAATATAGGATGTCAAAAATCTCTGATTTTCACCCTGTATTTCTTGTATAAGTATGTGAATTAATGATTGGTTTTCATACTTATACATTTTATTATTATTATTATTATTATTATTATTATTATATGCAGGAAAAATAAAAGCTAAGTCAGTGGAGAAGAAGAATTCTTCTTCACCAACTTCATTTCAGTGTTATCTTGGAAAATCTTGATAAAATCCTCTCTTGAAATTGGCTTATGATATATCTTCAACCAATGACCATTCACAAGAAGAGGTACCTTTCTTTCATCTATTGTCCTTATTCTCACTTCTCCATTATTAAAGACTTCTTCAATCTCATATGGCCCAAGCCAATGAGTCTGAAACTATCCTTGAAAATCTTTGAATTTTGAATTGAACAAAAGTGCCCAATCCCTTGCTTGAAACTTCTTCTCCTTGATATACTTATCATGCCATTTAGCCCTTTGCTGCTGGACTATACTGGTTCTTTGAACTGCATCTTGCCTGATTTCATCAAGCTCATTGAGATTCTCCAATCTATGTTTTTGTGCTTCTGATAAATCCAGTCCCAATTGGACTACCATCTTGAAGGTTCTAATTTGAAACTCTATAGGGAACAGGAATTGCTTCTCATAAACAAACTCATAGGGGGTGTGTCCTGTTTTGTTCCTCCATGTAGTTCTGTAAGCCCATAAGGCTTTAGGAAGCCTTTCTACCTAATCTCTTCTATGTAGATGTACAGTCTTAATCAGAATTCCTTCAATCACCTTATTGGTAGATTCATCTTGACCATTTTCTTGTGGATGATAAGGAGTATACTTTATGTGTTTGATATTGTAATCTTCCACAAGCCTTTTGTTGGGCATGGAATACCCCCACAGCATGTTTTGGTGCTCAAAGCCCAAGTTTTGGTCAAGTATATTGTAAAGATTTATGAGAGATTCTTCAGCGTAAATCACATAGAATTTCATTTGTCGACGCGTTTCGAACCAACTAGTGTGGTTCATCGTTAGGACAAGTTGAAGAAACAGATCCAGCTTAGCATGTTAAATAGTCTGAGCAGAGTCTCCAACGGCTAAATTGATTAACAGATAATTTTGACTTTAGGACCAAGGTCAAATTTTTATTTATTAATTTATATTATTATTATTATTATTTTATTATTATTATTATTTATTTTTTATTGGAATTAGTTAATTTAGGTAAAAATATTAAATATAAATTATTTTATATTAGTTAAAAGGTAATTTATTTATTTATTTAAATTATTTATTAATTTTATTATTATATTATTATTATATTTTTTATTAAAAAATTAAAATATTATGTTGTTAAGATAAAAGTTAGGATTAATAAAAATATAAATAAAATAATATTAATCCTAACTTTTATCTTAACAACCTAATATTTTTATAAGAAGAATTTCGGCATAATATAGAAAGACCTTTGTTGACGCGTTTCAAACCAACTAGTATGGTTCATCGTCAGGACAAGTTGAAGAAACAAATCCAGTCCAGCAAGTTAAATAGTCTGAGCAGAGACTCCAACTGCTAAAAAAGATAAACGGCTAATTTTTGGCTTAAAGATCCAGGTCAATTTTAAAATGAATTAAATATATTAATTATTAAATTTCTTACTATTATTAATTATTATTTAATTATTATTATTATTATATTAGTTATTTTATTTTTATTTATAAAACAAAGTGTAAACTAGGTAAAAGTAAATTAATGGTTTTGTTTTTAATAATTCATTTATCTATTAATAATTAATTATAATATATATATATATAGTATATTATATATTATATATATAATATATTTATATATTATCAAAGTTAATTTATTTGTTTATTAAATTATTTATAATTATTTAATTTTATATTGTAATATTATTTATTACTTATGAAAAAAAAATTGGTTTTAGTTTAATTTAAATAATTCATTGTATTTAAATTATTTTATTTATATTTTTATATATTAATATGTATTAATATATTATATTATAATTAAGTTTTTTAAGAAAAGTAGGATTAAAATATATAAATAAGTACCAACTTTTAACGGTTAGTTTTAAAAAAGTTAATTTACTTGTTAATAAATTATATTATTTATTTATTATATATATAATTTATATATATATTATGCATAATATTATGTAATAATTAGGTTGTTAAAAACAAAATGCTTTTTAATGGTTGGTTTTTAAAATGTAATTACTTGTAAGCTATTTAAAAAAATAAAATAAATTTAAATAAGAATATATTAGTTAAGATTATACTTAATAATATCAATTAAGAAAAAAAAAAAGTAAAAATCAAACGGGAAGAGCGACCTAGAATCAAAAAGAAGGAGAAGGACCCAAATATCAAGGAGGAAAAGGAAGAAAGGAAGGTGGGGGGAGGGGAAGAAACACTAAGACGAAAGGGCAGGGATCCAACATCTATTCTCTGATGGATGGAGCGCCCTATTTCCCCGATATAGGGAGTCCCACAAGAACAAGGGATTAAATAAACACCCTTCATGTCCTTAGGGTTAACGGGATCTTTTACCGATCTGAGGGAATTACGAATGGTGCTGAGGAGCCTGAAGGTTGAGGGAATATCAAACCTCCTAAGGATCCGAGCAATCTTGTCCGTGGTTCCTTAGACATAGGGAAGATGGACACCTAGTCTGCGTTCCTTTGGTTCTTTCTTAATTAACGCATTTCTCGAGGCTTTAAGGAAAGCCTTCCACCCAAGGCGCCTACTATATCCATTCTCCACAAAGACATCAAGGAGATGGGATCTCTCCTTATCCAAGCTCTCATTATCCGAAATCCTAAGGGCACGAGTAGCGAGGGTGTTAAGAACACCCATCTTCTGAGCCGAGAAATGATGGGAATCGGCATGAAGATACTGCTCAGTATGCGTTTTCTTTCGGAATACTGAGTGGGAGAGAGAGTCGTCCTTATTCCTAGAAATAAGAATATCCAGGATAGGGAGGCAACCACCATTGACCTCTTTTTACATGGTGAACTTAATGGCAGAGGACTGACCATTGAGGTGATTAAAGAAAAAGAGGTCAATGGTTGCCTCCCTTTCCTGGATATTTTTATTTCTAGGAATAAGGATGGCTCTCTCTCCCACTCGGTATTCCGAAAGAAAACGCATACTGAGCAGTATCCTCATGCTGATTCCCATCATTTCCCGGCTCAGAAGATGGGTGTTATTAACACCCTCGCTACTCGTGCCCTTAGGATTTCGAATAATGAGAGCTTGGATAAGGAGAGATCCCATCTCCTTGATGTCTTTGTGGAGAATGGATATAGTAGGCGCCTTGGTCGGAAGGCTTTCCTTAAAGCCTCGAGAAATGTGTTATTAAGAAAGAACCAAAGGAGCGCAGACTAGGTGTCCATCTTCCCTATGTCCAAGGAACCACGGACAAGATTGCTCGGATCCTTAGGAGGTTTGATATTCCCTCAACCTTCAGGCCTCTCAGCACCATTCGTAAGTCCCTCAGATCGGTAAAAGATCTCGTTAATCCTAAGGACATGAAGGGTGTTTATTTAATCCCTTGTTCTTGTGGGACTCCGTATATCGGGTAAACAGGGCGCTCCATCCATCAGAGAATTAGCGAACATGCAGCTGACCTGAGACATGGGAGAACTAAGTCTTCAGCATTAGCAGAGCATGTGGATAAGACCAAGCATCAGGTCTACATAGAGGAGGCCAAGGTTGTTGCCAAAGTTGCTCAGTTCCATCATCGTAAATTCAGGGAAGCTATTGAAATTGAAAGAAGGCCTAACAATCTCAACAGAGATGATGGCTGGAAGATCAGTAGATGTTGGATCCCTGCCGTTTCGTCTTAGTGTTTCTTCCCCTCCCCCCGCCTTCCTTTCTTCCTTTTCCTCCTTGATCTTTGGGTCCTTCTCCTTCTTTTTGATTCTAGGTCGCTCTTCCCGTTTGATTTTTACTTTTTTTTCTTAATTGATAT
>APFE030756964.1:209540-219954 GCA_000404065.3 Pinus taeda
GGGGAAGAAGAGTACCCAAGGAGTAGGCTGGGAGGTTAACCGGTGGGTCTCATTTTCGGATCAAGTGCGTCATCATACACTCGTAGAAGTGACCGGCAACAAGGAATTACCAGCGAAAACAAAGCAAGCGGAGTCTCTCCTCTCCGATGTACGATACATGTGTATTTCGTTACTACTTGACCTTAGATTAAAGGTATATAAATGTGGTGTTATGTTCCTGCATGAGCATCAATGATGTGTGTATTGATTGAATTGAAATCTCAATGTGTTTATTTGCTGGTTGTAATTGTTGTGTATTAAAATATATATATATATATATATATATATATAGTTTAGCTGGGTCATTTCATTGTTTTTAGTTGGGTCGTTACACTATGGACCATTGGCTCGATCGAATAATAGGAGGATTTATCATTGAGTTTGCGGTAGACATGACCATCGACTACAATGAGGCAGAGCGACGTTTCCTCAAGGGACCGAGGTAAGTATATTAAATCTTTGAATACTTGGATTAAGATGCTATTGTGTGAAAAGCGGGTTATGTGAATAAATTAATGTTTGGGACTACGCGAAGCGGGAAGATCTACAGAAGTGGAAGTAGTGAAGAGTTGGAAACGAGTCCCTTAATTTCACCCTCACAAGAAAGCGAGGAAGAGCTCACGAAAGTTTCTCCGAGAAGTGCAGTCAGTCTGATAAGGCAGCGTATTCCACATTTACCACCTCCACCCACACCGCCACCCATCTCACCCTCTTCACCTCCATCTCCACCCACCCCATCTCCACCACCACCACAGTTCAGTATGGTGAGTGCGATCAAACTATCGGTATTCAGAAGAGTGGGGAATGAAGATCCAGACCAATTCTAATTCGTGGTAAGAGTAGTATGGGAAGCACAAGGCATTTTGGATGACAATATTAAAAAGGCTACACTAGTGAGCACACTACAGTACCATGCATTAACATGGTATATCAAGCATTCTAATGACCACCCAAACATAGGAATCGCAGAGATCCAAGCCGCGCTGAACAGGGAATTTAGCAGGCCAAAATGAGAAACACAATCAATCATCGGGTTTAAGGAGATCGCGATGCTCCTGGGCGAGACCCCCTGGGATCTGGACCAAAGACTGAAGAGTACGATTCGTGAAGCCAATACGACATTGACGGATGGACAACATCACACATGGTTTATGGCATCACTTATGCCGCACTTAAGGACGGCGTTGTCACAACAAAAACTTTCCACCTAGGCCAAAGCATTGGAGATGGAAATGAGATTACATGAGACCCCCATACAAGACCTTGGGTTGGGAGTCCAACAAATCCACGTGCAACTGTAGAATCTGTGTATGGAAATGTAAAGGTTGAAACAGGACAGGACACCTCAGCCAGAGGCACGCGAGGAAGTATGGTGCATAAAATGAAAAGGCCAAGGGCGCGAAAAGGACCACTGTCCAGTGTTCGTGAACTACTTGGGAGGAGGAGGGTCAATGTTGTTAAGGCCGGAAGCACAGGCAGGGCTGAGTGCGGCATATACACTATGGTGCACGATCTGTCAAATAGGAGGAAAACACACTACAGATAATTGTCATGTGTTGCAGAAGTATACACAAACGTCCCAACAATTGTTTTGTAATTTTTGCATGTCGGTATGCCATGATGAACACACCTGCCGAAGCTACAGACTAATAATGGATCGGACTCCTGCCTATAGGGTGCAGACCAAAACACAAGCGCTCGACCCAAATGCAGGGATGGCGCATGCTAGATTGTAGGGGCGCGGTCAAGGTCGAGGTGGAAGGGGACCAGGAAGGGGTCGCGGACAACTAATTTTCTACAATTACAGAGGTCCAAGCCACTATGCCCACGATTGTACAAACCCAACAAGAACATCATGTTGGTAATGTACTCAGTTTGATCATGAGGCAGAAGACTGCCCATTGTTGATAGCGACGATGCGCAAAAAGGGTGTATTCCAGCCCCCTCCAACTCAGAATTTGCAGATGATGAAGTCTAAGCCACACGAAGAAGACTCGAATGTAAACATGATGCTCAGGAGCGGTATGACCACGAGAGATGATAAAGGGAAGCAGCCAGAAGAAAGTGTGTGGGTTTGCAAGGATCCTACAAAGGAACCCGAATTTGATTTAGAACGCAAAGGAGACATTCATGGAAGCTAAGAAGAGCTCCATGGAGGCCTCCACTTTAGGTAGTAAGGATCAACTAGAACCAGGGATAGATCCTTCATTGCTTACTACCTTTCTGGAGACATGCATGAAACTATTGTGTGACAGCAAGGTAGTCAGTGGACTACAGGAACTTATTACTAGGTGCGGGTTCAGGAGAACAGCGCGTGGTGTGAAAACTTGGAAAGTATGCATTACACATAGGAAGGGAAATGAGGTTGACTGCGCAAATCGGAAAATATGAAATGGATCAGGTAATCCTAGATCTGGGTTTGGACGTGAATGTACTAACAAAGCAAACATGGGAACGCATGGGAAAACCCGCATTACAATGGTCCTCTATTCAGTTACGAATGGCGAACCAACAGAAGATTTTTCCCATGGGAAGATTGCAAGGGGTAACGATCAATATTGAAGGTGCGAACGCGCAGGCGGATTTTGAAGTGATAGAGATTGTTGATGACAATAATCCCTATCTCGTGCTACTAGGAATAGACTAGGCCACTGATATGAATAGAGTCATAAATCTGAAGAAGCACAAAATTATCTTTGAGAAAAAGTCACTACACGTAGTAGTACCGCTAGATCCAGCCGAAGGAGCATGATACACTGAACCAGTACACAACGATGATAATGATGATGATTTCGATTGTATTTACAAGATAACTGTGCCAGAACAGGATTGGGTGAATCCAACTGCAGATGGAAGGAGTTTGTGGAAGCACGAAATCTCCTGCACTTCGGATCCAGATGAAGAAGTAGAACGATGGTAGAATCAGCTGCACGAAGTAACAATGCTTAATTTCAACATGATGATTAGATCACTACATTGCGTGACAACAAAGACAAGGGAATTGCCGACATATGATGGATTAACAGCAGTGGATGAATTGGATTTCAGAGATCTGTGGTTTGTGCTTTTTGAGTGTTTGATCGGAGAATCCACAGTAAGAGAATTTCTGAGCAAATTTGAAAGCACAGTACTGAAACAACAGTGATTCGATACTCTGAAGTGGGCACTACGTGCAACACCCGCACGATGGTGGGGTACGCATCAAGGAAATTTTGAGGACTAGTGTGGATGTAGAAGGATGATGTGCCTACATTTTGAAAAACCCTAGCTCTGAATGAAAGCCAATTAGCAAGGGTAGAACAACTTGTGCACCCACCTTTCCCGATGGGTACAGACATATGCTTTACAACCTGAACAAGTGCACCACCCCTAGAATAGAGAATTGGAACAAACCACAGCAGTAGGAAAGGTGATGTGAACTACCAATTATCCATGATGAAGCATTCGATAGGGTGTGCGAAGTACTGGACAAGGTTCACCAGGTGAGACGAATTGATTGGGACCTGCACGTGCCAACGGTTTGATGGGCCTATGGGACCATGTGCAAAACCTTGAACGCAGAGATGATCCCAAAGGTGTGAAACAGAGTAGAGACCGTAATTTCTTAAGAGAATGAAAAAAGGAATCCGCACGTAATGGCTCTCGTAGTTTTCACAGTGCGCGATGACCAAGAGGAAGAAATGGCACATCTACGCAAGGTCAAACATCTAAGGATTCAGGAAGCCATCTGGTGAGGGAACCTTAGACTTTGCGAACTCAAAAAGGACTGCGTACAATTGAGGAAGAAAAGCATTTGGATGGACACTGAGCTCAAGAGGCTGGAAAACGAGATCACGCAAGCATGTCTCGTTGATAAACCAAGGGTGACAAAGCAAGATACAGATGATCATACCACTACATTAGAATATTTTCATCAAGATTTTATGACTTTGGTGCCATGGCTATGACCGCACCTCACCAAATGTAGTAACCAGGGGAGCGCACTACATATAGTACAACATGCGGCATCAGCTGTCGTGAAGGCGATGGAGGAATTTCCATGGACTATACTGAACAGCAAGTTGAAGTCTCACACAAGTGGTATGACCACTTGACTAGCCATAGGGAGCACAGTCTCAGCGCTCCAAGCAGTTGAAAGAGAGCACAAGACTATAAAAGAGTATGTTTGGGAGCTGCGCAATGAGGGAGGTGCGCGCAAAATCAACATGTCACAACGGTCGTGACCACGCACGGGAAGTTGCGCTGTCATGTAGGTAGACTGGGAAATAACCATTGGTGTCACTGTTCATGAAAAGATGTCCGATTTAAGGCAAAGGGAGTGGGCGACGAGAATTTAAGACACAAATTAAGGGCAAGATTTTGGGCAATCTACCACCAAGAAAGCAATGATAGCCTAGAATTGGGGGGAACGGTCGAATTTGAATTCAAAAGGAGCTATAAAACTCCAGGGGCTAACCACAAAACAACACTTGTTAATTTGAGATTTGAGCAGTTGATTAGAGCACGGAGTGTTGAGCGCCGAGAAAGATTTGAGCTCCGAAGTTCACGAACGACCATAGACAGCTCAAACAGGATGACCACTACTAGGAGAGGTTTAGACTCAATAGAAGGAACCACCGATGAGGCTGCACAGAACCCCATGATACATGATTTTCTAGGAGACACTGAGGTCGCACCAGAAATCTCGAAATCGCCTCAGACGCTGAGGTCCAAGAAAGATACGCAGGCAACGAGACTAGTTCGCATGTCCCCGAGGAATCCACAGTTCGGTAAAATCTCAATGAAAGAAAAGGGCAAGGCTGTCACCATTGAGACAGATGATGAGGAGGAGGACCTACAAGCTCTCGTCAATGAGGTAGAGGAAGCAGAAGAAGAGGACATCCAGCTGGTACACTGTGCAGTGAAATTTCCCGACTACGTCCCTTCGTATAAAGGGAAACTAAGATACCAAAGGACCTGGATGCCACTAAGAGTGCACTCCAGACCCCACTCCTCCCCAATGGAATTGTGTTTTAGGACTCACACCTGGATCACATGCCCATAATGAAGTTTGAAGATTGGGACCTCACGAACAGCGATAAGTTCCCACACTTAGAGATGGAGAGCCTCATGAAGCAGAGCACGGAGAGGCCATTCACAACACTAGAGCCACAGAAATGGATGCACGGTGTGGAGAAGGTCAGATTACTTCATCTATTGTGGATTCCACACTTTCACCGCGTGCCTATCACTATTTTCTTCATCAGGCAACTGCTTTTCCTGGTGCACGATGGGTACTTATGGCTGGAGGAGCCTATTCCCATCACGGCGGATCTCATCCATAGAATTTCCTGGCTCCCCTGTAAGGGAAAGTACCCCACAGAGATAGTGGGAAAAAGCGGAGATTTGGCGCTCGCAGATGCCATGAAGAAAAAATACAAACTTGAGAAGAAAAAGAGGGGTTACGCAATCAACAGCATCAAAGATAAAGGGGTGCATATAGCCACCCAACTCTTGGTCGGGAAGATAATGAGAAAATGCCACGACGATGGGGTACCAGCACCAGCAGTTGTGTTGGCCGAACAATATGTAGAGGGGGTCCAATTCAATTGGGCCGAGTTCCTCTGCGAGGATTTCTTAACCAACTGAAAGGAAACCCAGGAGCAGGGCAGGACCTTCCACTACACGTGGTTGCTCTTGTCCATTTTACTGGTAACAGAGAAACTGCCCGAGGATAGTCAATTCCCTAGCATTAAACAGGACTTACCAGAGGCTGCAAAGTACGCGTCGCTCTGGGCCACCAAGGACACAAAGAGGATTCATGAGACAAAGATATTCTGGGTGCTTATGGAGGCGAGCATCTAGATGTGGATCAGTAGACGGTCGCACCTATCCCCCACAGTGCACAACAGTCTGCGGAGCTTTGCAGACTTCGAGGTGGACATGCATAATGTTTATATCAAGGCGTGTAAGGATCTGGTGCAACAATGGACCAAGCTCCCCTTTATCACCATCAATGATGCAATCTTTTCAGTGTTAGAATCATGGCCCCCCAAGTGGCATGCCCTAGATCTGGCTGAGCTGGATAGAAGAGCAGCACAGAAACAAAAGGATGAGGCCAAGTTGTGTCTCACAAAGTTGGCCAATAAAAGGCGCAATGAAAAAGTGATTGTGAAGGTAAGGGTTGTTCGCTAGGCAGCAAGGGCAGCCGCAGAGCAAGCAAAGGCTACTGAAGAAGCAACAGGAGTGTAGGCAATAGGGGCCACCACAACACAGGACAAGGAGGGCCAGGACTTGTCTATAGGATAGGAAGCAGAGGACACAGAAGAAGGCACGGACCCGGGCACAACTTCCACCCAGCTGAAAAGGCCACAAAAAAATGTCAAGACGTCCAAATTAGCCATCGACCCAATCACATTAACAAAAGGCGACCTCTATGACATTGGTGACGCGGTTTGCGAGGTCACCAAGGAAGCTCTCTAGGAAGCCCTGTTGGAGCAGCAGATTGTGTTGGGGGCCCTAAGGGCGCATTTGAAGAAACTACAGGTGCAGCCCCCACAAGAAGGAACCATAGCCACCTATAGCGCAGTAGGCACATCAACAACGCAGCAGGTGCTACACGTAAAGATGGCAAACACCATAGTGTTATTGGAAAGAGCGCTAACAGCAGAGATCGAGAACGATAGAGCTGCGGTGAGCAAGATCAAGGGACTTGGCCTTAATTTGGTTTCGCTTCCACGAGACACATTGTATCAACTGTAGGATGGAATAACAGCAGATCTTCATGCAAGTGAGGGCCACGCGATCTAGGTGATGAGTGAGCAAAATATCAACATTGAACAGCTCAACCTGCAGCATGACGAACTGGTGTCACAGAACCAGCAGATCACGCAAATAGTTGATGAATCATGTTGGTGAGTCCCAGAGTTGTCCATCGTCGCAAACCTACCAACGGAGATGCGAATCCACTATCTGGAAAGTGGAGTCCGACAAGAAATTGGACCGGAAGAAATTGGACAGGCAGTGCAGGACTGTACTGGTATGTTGGACCAAGCCTTTGACATCCTCACTTCCTTGCAGGAGGACCCCAACATACAGTGCCTGGAAACAGAGGCGTGCGAGATTCAGGAGCAATATGATAATGTAAGGGGAACTGTGTAGACAGTTGTCCCCACCCAATGGCTAGCAAAGATGCAACAAGAAGGGCACTGAAAGAGCAGGTGGATGCCGCAAGATAGAAAGAGGCACTTCTCAAGGTGCACGTCCATCAATGGATTGATGAGGCCTTCACCGTTACAGCAGATATTGAGGGCAAGCTCGCCAAGATGGAGGGACTCTATGTGCTAAGGTAGGTAACTGATACTCACAAATAAGCATCGAAAGAACGCATGCAGTAGGTCCAACAAACCGTAGAACAGTGTGTCACAGACCTCCGAGCAATACGGGACCAGTTGGAGGGGCTTCGCACCAAGAACGCCACACCAACATAATGACTCAGGATGAGTCACGATGACTATGTTAGGGGCCTGTTGGGCATGGAATCCCCCCACAACATGTTTTGGGGCTCAAAGCCCAAGTTTTGGTCAAGTATATTGTAAATAATCTGCGAATTATGGGCGTAGAGCGCGAAGTATAGGTTAAGTCATAGGGTTGTCTGCCCTAAAGTATTGTAATGTAACGTAAAGTCATGTCGACCTACCCATGGTCCACAGACCATGGGATTGTATAAATAAATTGAGGCTCTAAGTTGTAAAGATAGCGAACTAGAGAGAAGAACACGAATGGTTCAAGCATAGAGGAAGAATCTAGGTGTATTGGGTTGTAGTAGTAGGAAGAGGCTCTACAGCTGAGTACGCAGGGGCCTAATAGAGTCCACAGTTGAGTGCATGGAGCCCTGCAGCTGAGTGCACAGGGTGGTGTCGAGTTTGTAATCTTGATCGAAGAATCATAAAGAGAAGTGGATTCCTATTTCTGTGTATTTGCTTGTGCATTGTCATCTTTACATTTATACTTTTTATTTATCACGCACACTGATATGATTGTTGAATATGTTGTAATAATCATTAGTCTTACACAAATAATTTATGTGATCAGGTAATAATAGATTGAATAGTAAGGAACTTGTGTATTATACGGGTTGCGCCCTGAGTAGGGTTACGTGGAAGTAGTATCGCAGGTTGCGAAGGAATAGCAAGTGCGCGTAGCGATGTGCATAGAGGGTCAAACCACGGACCTCCAAAAGCTCATCGGAAATCCCTAGGGTGCGAAAACCTTGTTCTAGCACCCTCCCATACTACTTCGGGTGAGACCTCAGTCCGCGCTTCGCAAACTATTTCCGAAAGGGCCAGTAGTACCGGGATTTGCTTGGCTAAATCATCTCTGAACCTGGGTCAGGCCCATACAAGCCAACACCTTTCCACCATTTTATATGTAAATTGAGATCCCTGATCTGTCACAATTTCTCTTGGAACACCAAAATGAGTGAAGATGTCCTCAAAAAGAAAATTAACTACAGATTTTTCATTAGCAAAAGGTAATGCTTTAGCCTCTACCCATTTGGTGACATAACCAGTGGATACCAAAATATACTTCTTTTGTTTATATGGAATTTTAATTGGTCCAACAAAATCCAAGGCCCATTTTTCAAAAGGTTCAATGAGTACCTGAGTTTGTAGTGGCATTTCATCTGAAGGAGTAGGTTTTCCTACCCTTTGGCAGCTATCACACCTTTTGACATATTCTTCGGCATCTCTGAAGATGGAGGGCCAATAATATCCTAAATGAAGTATTTTATAGGTTGTCCTCTTATCAGCAAAGTGTCCACCACAAGGTTCATCATGACATGCCTTAAGAATTTCAGGCATTTCATCTTCTCGAACACATCTTCTGATCATGAGAGTTGGACATGTTTTATACAATTCATTAGTAATCCATGAGTAACTTGCACTTGTTTGAATGATTTTTCTTTTCTCCTTAGGAAACAAATGTGAAGGTAATTTTCCTGTGACTAAGTAACTGGAAACATCTGCAAACTAAGGTGCCTGATTAGTTACTACAAAAAGATATTCAATAAGAAATTTATCTTCAACTGGAGTGTCATCTTTGATATTTTGAATTCTAGACAAGAAATCAGCAACTGTCTTTTGTTTTCCAGGTCTATCTAGAACAATGATGTTGAATTCTTGCAGGAGTGATAACTGTCTTGTAACTTTTCCATTAGTAATAGGTTTATTCATTAAGTACCTAATTGCAGAGTGAATTGTATGAACAAAGGTTTCATAGCCTGTTATGTAATGTCTGAACTTGTTGATAACATTAACAACAGCCAAGAATTCCTTTTCAGTTACAATGTAATTTAACTCAGTGGGAGTCAAATTCTTGCTTGTGTAATAGATGGCACAGGGGATGAATCTGTAACTCCAATTGTTGTTCCACAAATTCCAGTAACTCACACCATGGCAGGTCCTAATCCACCCCCTAACCAAATGGATGCAATTGTTGCTGCTAGGTATGCTCCTTTAGTTTTACTTCATCCTATGAATGCATTACCTATAGGATATTATCTCAAGTATATGCCTAAATTTAATGGTGAAAGGGAGCTAACAGCTGAAGAACATCTTGTTGATGTTTATGCTTATGCTGATAATCTGAACATTGAGCATGAAGATGTTTGGATGAGAGTTTTTGTTCAAAGCCTTGAGAGTGATGTAAGGAAATGGTTCAGATCTTTGACAGCTGGTAGCATCACTGGAATTGAAGTCCTAGATGATACATTTCCAAGAAAATGGGGTGACAAGAAATAATTTTTGTATTATATCACAAAATTTGGTGCAATCAAAAGAAACGAAGGAGAATCAGTTTTTTATTTTTCTAAGAGATTCAATAAAATGTATAGCAAGATACCTACTAAAATCAAGCCTATTGAAGATTCAGCTAAAATCACTAATGTTGGTACATTTGATCCTGACTTTTGTTTATTGTTGAGATAAAGAAGATCTGCTACGCTATCACAAATGAAGGACAGGTGAAATCAAATATATTAGCAGCTAATAGACTCAGATGAGGGATTGACAGGAAAAAAGAAAGCAAAAAGCTCAAGTTTCTACTTCAAGAACTTCTGACATAGATCCTAAGTTGGATGAGCTTACCAAGATGGTCAAATAATTAACTACTGATATTTCTAAGTTGAAGGTGGAAGCAAGACCATCTACTACCAAAAAAATTTCATTTGATTTTCCAAATAGATAGCAATTTAGAAGACCTAATGCTCCTCAAATTATGCAGAGAGAAAGAAGAGATGTTGATGATCAAAAGGTGCAGCCTCCTTTGCAGAATGTTATATTTGAAGATGAAGAAGAAGTTGAAGGGTTGGAAAGAGGTGTTGATATAAATTGTC